>JAJEJO010004026.1:64311-75980 GCA_020662805.1 Glaucomys volans
ACACTCAGCATCTAACAAATATTTATTGAAGCAACTGAATTGCGTCAAGTCAAGGGCGGGTGGCTGGATCCCCCACACCTGCCTCCCAGGCCGCACCAGAGGGAGACCTGGCTCCCCACGGGACGCTCCTGGTGGCCTGGCCTGGTGGCTTCCCACACCCGTGGTCCTCGGACTGGCTTTGAACCAGGATTGAAACACGGTTGGGACAGAGCCGTGGCTCAGGGGTGGAGCAGTGCTTTGCCCAGGGGTGGAAAAGACAAAGTCCAGCCTGTCCATTGAGATCTTGGCTCAGGAGAAAGGAAGCACGTGTCCTCACCGGGACGTCCACAGCTGGACGTGGAAGAGCCCCGAACTGCAAACGACCAAAGTCCATGCGTCAGTAAATTCATAAAATGGGGCGCATCTGAACGTGACGGGGAAGACTCTGGAAAGTGCCAGCGGCTCTGTCCTGATGGAACACAGATGGGTGGTCGCCCGTAGGGAGGGTAGGGAGGACCGGAAGGGGCACCTGGGGGTCCAGGGTGTCGTCATCTGGGTCGTGGTTATAATTAAACACCGCAGGAATACTTAGACCCCAGACTGCGTGAGTTGCAGACGGGCAGCGTGTGTTCCAAGTAAAACTTAAAGACCTTTTGTTAACCGACCTCCAGGAGGAGGAGGGGCTTCGTGACTTAGGAGGAGTAAATCCCCCTCTGGGGACTTTACCCGGTTGTTCCTGGGGTGACCCGGCCAGAGCTTCAGCCTCCTCCTCCTGGACACTCGATCGGGATAGGAGAGCCTCGGACTCACCCTGTCCACTTTGGAACTGGGCGGATTTGCCTTCCGCTTGAAGCTGTGTTCTGAAGTAGCCAGTGAAGAACTTTCGGGAAGGTCAGGCTGGATGAGCTGGACACACGGAGGAACGTGGTGGTTTTGAAGAGCACTGGGCCCTGTGGGTCCGAGGCCTGGACTCCGCTGCCCGGCCAGCGCCGCAGTGGGCTCGTGTGTGGCTGAAGCTCTTTCCAACTCTTCAGAAGACGCTGCTCACTCCTTTCCCAAGACACATGTCAGGATACCTGTCACTGGACGGGCAGGTCCTCCTGGCTGTCCCACAGTCGGCCTGGAGTTGGCTTGGCTTCTCTGGGGACTGTCTGGTCGCAGGGTTAGGTCATGGCCCGAGTTCACCACGGTCGCACATCACAGCGGCCCATCTGGTCCAGAGCAGTCCGGCCACAGGCCGCTCGATGACGCCGTCAGTGCGGCTGGGCTGTTGGACGCTGTGATGGTGAAGATTTCAGTCCCAGTGTTTATACAAAGGAGGGTTCTGTCCGCCAAGGGGAAACTCTGCCTGGAATGATTTCCTTTTTCTTTTTCCTTCTTTTTTTTTCTTTTGCATCTTTCAGGAAGATCGTCTCTGTTTCCTTTAACTTCGTTTTAGCCCCCCACCCCGCCCCACTTCTCAGGGTCTCCAGATTTCCAATCAGTCATGACCAGCTTGAGACTAAGGAGCAAGCCTCCCGGCAGCCACTGCCTGAAGACGGAGTCACCATTGTGCATCTGCACAGAGCACTCAGGATTCGAGGTGCGCTTGCTGGTGGTGGAAAAATTAATCTTCATTCAATTTGCTAAATAAAATCCTCCAGGAGAGCGTGGTGACGTAAATAGAATGCAAGTAGAGTCTTTTTTTTTCTTTCCTTCTGGGCCCTGTGCCCGCCAGGCAAGCCCTCCACTCCAAGCTACCTCCTGCTGCAGAGCCGATATCCTTCTATCTTTTTTTATTTATTTATTTTTGGGTGCCTAGAATTGAACTTGGGGCCACTCGACCCCTGAGCCACATCCCCAGCCCTATTTTGTATCTTATTTAGAGACAGGGTCTCACTGAGTTGCTTAGTACTGTGCTTTTGCTGAGGCTGGCTTTGAACTTGTGATCCTCCTGCCTCAGCCTCCCCGAGTTGCTGGGATGCACCTCTGTACCCGGCTGGATTCTTTTAAAGTAAAAGCGAAGTTTCTAGAGGAAGAGCACAGCTACCTCTGCCATTGGGAGCTGACCCCGGGGCCAGCTGTGCTCCGCTGCTGGACAGACACAACCTCCCAGGACGCCAATGTCAGAAGAGCTACTTTGACCTGGAAAAACCAAACCAGAAACAAGGCCGATGAGTCCCCTTAAAGTGTCCCCTCCCGGCTCCCGGCTCCCGGGTGGCTGCTCTTTCTTTGTCCCTCAGCTCTTTCCTTAGTCTGCCTTCCAGATGGATCGGATGTGCTTGGATCAGTCTGGAGGCCACCCTAAGTGGCACCCCTCTCTGACACCCCCAACCTGGAGCGGGCCCCCCACCACCTTCCCCAGGCTGCCCCACCGACACCGATACGGATCCTGCCTGGTTCTCCCAACGCTGCTCCCCATGCACCCCTCCTCTGTTCCGTCCCACCGCAGGCCACAGGCCCAGCTGGGAAGTGACTGCACTCACCGGCCCCTGGGTGCAATCCCCAGCCTCACACCAAGGCTCAGAAGGACAGCAGCAATTTACAGGTGACCCCAGCCTGCTCGGCAGCAGGTATGTCCCCGGGTGAGCCCTGTCGAAGGGCATCGGCTGTTTTCCTGTATTCCTCCTTTTATTTATTAGTTTTCTTTTCAATAGCAAAGGCTTCTCTTCTCAGGCAAAATAGAAAACCTGGCAAACCAGGAGGGAAGCCAGCAGTTATCAGACTCTCCCTGACACCCCTTAGTAACATGAGGGTGTATATCTTTCCTGGTTTATTTTCTGCATATATATTCATATTTTTATCTTTAAAAAGAGGACCAATTATTGTGTTTTGCAACCTAATTTTTTTTCCCCACCTAAGTCATGACAGTGCTGTTAATTTTTATGTCAACCTGCCTGGGCTTCAGGACGCTGTTTTTGAGCAAATACAGGTCTACTTGCACCTTTGAAGGTATTCTGCAGCTGTGATTGACACCTATAGCCAGTTGACTGTAAGTTAAGGAGATCACCCTGGATCATGTGGGTGGGCCTTATCCAATCAGTTGAAGACTTTAGAGCAAGAACAGGTTTTCTAGAGAAACAGGAATTCTGCCTCAAAACTGTGATGTAGAATTCTTGCCTCAAGTCTACACTGACAGCCTGTCCTACAGAATCTAGACTGTTACACTGAGTCCTATCTGAGCTTCCAGGCTGCCCTACAAATTTTAGACTTGGTTGTCCCTACGCATCACGTGAGCCAATTCCTTTAGGAATCTATTTTTCTGTCTTTGCAGATCCCTCCCTGACAGAATGATAATGGTTGAACCCAGGGCCGTTTTACACTGAGCCACATCCCCAGCCATTTTTATTTTGAGACTCACTAAGTTGCTGAGGCTGACCTCAACGTTGCGATCCTCATGTCTCAGCCTCCCAAGTTGCTGGGAAAACAGGCATGTGTGACCACTGTGCCTGGCTAATGACCAACTTTTGATGTAAACCAAGGCATGTGTCTCTACCACATTGCATGTAGATAGACTTGACTTGTTTTTCCTTCTCTTCATCAGCCCAGAGCATGCTAACCTGGCCTAAAGAAAATTACAAATTTTAAAACTCCAAACAAATAAAATCCCACAATTTCTGAATGTAGTTAACTTGTGTCTAAAGTTACAGAAAAGTTCATACTGCTCACTGTGGATCAGACCTGCCTCTCCCCATGATTGGCAAGAGACTTTTCAACCGAACTCTGGGGACCAAACCGCTCTCACACCAACACGTTCTCACACCAACACGGCGGCGGTCAGATATTCTTGTAATTAATTTTTTTGGTACTCTCTTGAAAATGGTTCCTTGAACTAAATTCCCAGAAGCAGGACAGCCGAGCAGTACAAAGTGCACTTTCCGAGCTGGAATCTGTGCTCATCCGGAGGGGTCTGTCCAGTCCGCCTGGTTCTTAGGTAAGGTCTCTGAGAACCTGCTCTGTGCCCGAAGGTGCTGGGCCTGGCGCTGACGCTGGAGGCTGTGTCCCTGGCCGGGGGCTCCTGGCCTGGCCCTGGGAGCGAATCGAGACCCTGTAAAGTTGCAAGTGAACGAATTGTCCAAGGACAACATCACGACCATTCAGTGGGAAGGTCTTGAATTGGCTTTGATTTTGATCCTAGAACAGGACGACACTTGTTCTATATAATACAGTAAGGGCGGGGCGCGGTGGCGCACGCCTGTGATCCAAGCGACTTGGGAGGCTGAGGCAGGAGGATCGCGAGTTCAAAACCAGCCTCAGCAACTAAGTGAGGCCCCAAGCAACCCAGCGAGACCCTGTCTCTAAACCAAATACAAAAACGTGCTGGGGATGTGGCTCAGTGGCTGAGCGCCCCTGGGTTTAATCCCCGGTATCAAAAAGAAAAAAAAAAAAAGTTTAATACAATAAGGATCCATGGAGCCAGCAGAGGAGTTGGCCTTACAGACAGAAAAAGGTCAGGGAAAGCACAACAAAAACAAAGAGCGGATCTGTTATTTCAAAGCGACAGGGAGACAGAAAAAAAACTGGTCAGTATCAGGTGACCTTGGTGACTTTCGGCGTAAGGATGGAGGCCGAGAGCTGGGTGGTCCTGCCCGTAGGAAGAGGCGTGTTTGAGACATTGGCTGTGATCTCGCTGATCCTGACTTCAGATAAGCAGCTTAGCTTCCGCGGTGCCTGGCAGGTTAGCATGGGCGGCTCCATCTTGCTTCCCGGTTGGTCCGAGGGGCCCCGGGTAAGAGGTCAGTCTGGCACAGTGGCCCTCCTCGCTACTGCTTGCAGGTGAGGGGACGCGTGTGTGCCTGTGGCTGCTTCTCGGCAGACGGCTCCGCTGCAGGCTTCAACCGGACGGTTCCCATGCCCTGTGGCTGGCTGGGTGGCTCTGGTCTGGGCTGCAGGCTGATCTGTGGTGCCCGGCAGGCTCAGCGGGGGCTGCCCCCTGGCATCTGTCACTCACACAGCTGGGCATCCGCGGGCTGGGTGGTCTCCAAGGCCCTGGCTGGGATGGCTCAGCCCTGTCCCACGTGGGCTCTGCCCCCCAGGAGGCAATCAGTGGCTCACAGGTAGACACAGGGTTCAAGGAGCTGTGGACGAACCAAGTCCCGAGACACACAGCCTCTTCAACCTCTGCTCGGGCCACACTCTCTACGGTGGGCTGATGAGTCAGGATGCATGGCCAAGCTGGGTGTTGGCACCGGAGTGTGTGGACCTGGGCGGGGAGGACGCGGGATGCTGGGTGTTTGGACAGGCCACAGTAAGGGAGCGTCTCTGGTCTGAGCTCACAGCCCTGGCCCACTTGTCCAAACGCTGGACTGAAAACAGGTTCAGATCCTGAAGCTCTGCTGTGGGTTCTGATCTTTCCCACTACTCGGTATTCAGCTCCATCTTCAAAGAGACAGCCCAAGGTGTCTGATTTCAGAGGCTGGCCGGGTGCAGTGGCGCACGCCTGTAATCCAAGCAACTCAGGAGGCTGAGGTAGGAGGATTGTGAGTTCAAAGCCAGCCTCAGCAACTTAGCGAGGCCCTAAGCAACTCAGTGAGACTCTGTCTTTAAATAAAATACAAAATAGGGCTGGGGATGTGGCTCAGTGGTGGAGTGCCCCTGAGTTCAATCCCCAGTTCAAAAAAAAAAAAAAAAAATCTATGATGTGATTTCGAGGCCAAAGTTAAGGGAACCTTCTAGAAAGGTTGCCCGAGCCTGGAACGCAGGATCCCGCCCTGTGCTCCGGCCTTTTTCTGAACAGGTGTGGGGTGGTCACTCCAAGCTGCTGGGCCACCAGGGGCTAGTGGAGCTCTGCTCTCGCACAGACCAGGTTCGGCCGTTACCCTGGGTCACCCTGGTCCCCCCGCCATAGCCTGGTGGCCCCACTTGCTCCTCGGCATGACTTAAACATTGCCCAGGGCAGCCGGAGAGAGACCCCCTGGGGGAAGAGGGGCCGTCTCTCTCTCATTTGGAAAACCAGGTGCAGACGTCCAAGAAGAGCTGCTAGGTGACCCCGAATGTGCCTCCTCCAGCCTGGGAGTCGCTGCCTCCCGTCAGACCCGCGTGAGGTGATGTGTTCGAAGCAGAAGAAAAGGGGGTGGAATCCCGCCTTCCTCCCTGCAGAGGCCCAGGGGGCAATGTGGGGAGTGGTCCCTGATGGAAGCCAGATTCCAAGGAAGTGGGGAAGCAGTTAAAAGCTGCGTCCCTGGCCTGGGTGAGAGGGCCCGTCGGGTGGTGCGGCCCTGCCTGCCGGGCTGCCTGGGTCGATGGGCGAGTGGGCATCTCCGTGCCTGCCGTCCGTCCTGCCTCTGGGCTCAGGACCCCGGGGACGGCTCTGCTTTTCCTGCGGGGCCCCTCCCGCACACACGTGCACACCCCGCGCTTGGGGGCACAGGTGGCTCTGGAACGATCCGGGCTGCGGATCCCAGCCCTGGGGATCTGCAGTCACTGCGACCAACCTTTCATGACATGCAATGAAAATAAAGTGGGAGAAAACCGCACAAGAAGGCTGCTCCAGGCACCAGCCCGCACTCCCCTCATCAGACTCCGCAACGCGGGAGCCCTGAACTGGAAGCTCCCGAGCCCCCTGCCTTCTCCAGCTCAGTCTTCCCAGCTGGTAACAACCTGTCCCCGAGGCAGGGCTGACGGAGACCCACATTCCTGAGAGCCCTGCTGAGCCATGGATCCGTTTGTCCTTCCCACATGGATCAAGCCACTCTGCACCCGAGCTCTGTGACAGGTGGCTGGGTAGAGGGGACCAGGCGTCCATCCCCAGCGATTGTGAGGCAGCTGCCCAAAGGCAAGGGTTTGGGAGGGCCAGCTGGGGCAGCACCCAGAGCGGAGGCCGAGGGGCTCGGGGAACAGGAGAGAGAGGTCCTTCTGCTGGGGAGGGCGCCTACTGTGTCCCCATGAGAGGCAGCATCTCAGCTCCGGAGGCTGCCATGTGGAGAGGCTGAGGGGAGGCCCCAGGCTGGAGGCTGTTAAGATCTGGGAAGATGGGGCCTGGGCCAGTTCCAGGGGGATGGCGGCCCTGAGAGAACCCAGGGACAGCTGCGTGCAAAAGAGAGTGTTGGGCGGGGGCTGCCAGCGCTGGCCCTTCGACTGACGACTGACCGGGTGCCTCACAGCCTGGAGGGAGCGCTGGCCTCGGCTTCTTCCTACCAATCACAGCTTCCCCGCACCCGAGCTGCAGAGAAGCAGCAGACCTTCCTGGAAGAAAGACCTGCCTGGAGGAAGCATCCTCCACGCTGTGCTGGGGGAGAGGCTCCCACGACAGGCCCCACCCCAGAGCGCCTGCCCGCGTGAGCTTTAAACACCGGCCACAGAGTTGGTGTCCACAGGAGGCACCGTCTCTGTCCTGGTCGCCTGGTGGACGAGCCCAGTGTTTCAGGCTGAAGTCCCACAACACCCTACCGCCGCCGCTGAGCGGTGAATCCTGCACAAATCATCGCCGGCTCTTTAAAGGGTGTTGAACCCGGTTCTGGGTGTCCCTGTGCTTAGGTGGCCAGGGGCAGCACTTGGCAGTGCCCAGGGGAGTGGGCATCCATAGGTGGACCCTGGGACCCCTCCTCCTAGGGCAACCTCGGGCTCTTACAGAAACCCCAAGCCCACAGGAGCCTGGGACGAGCCAGAGGGAGGCCTGCAGGCAGCGTCCCCTCCTGTCCCTGGAGCAGAGCCAGCTCCCTGGAGTGCCAGGGAATGGGGAGAAGGACGTCCCCTCTAGCTGCCTGAGTGACAGGACCACTCATCACTGTGGCAGGATGGTGAGGCCTTGCCCAGCTGGACCAGTCAGGGCTTGGATGAGTCTTTTTCTCTTAAAAATCTATGAATTGAATTCCAGGGGCTTGGGAGGCTGAGGCAGGAGGATGGCAAGTTCAAAGCCAGTCTCAGCAACTTAGCGAGGCCCTAAGCAACTGGGCAAGACACTTTCTTTAAAAAATAAAAAGGGCTGGGGATGTTCAAATGCTCCGGGGTTCAATCCCGGTATAAGAAGCATATATTTGAGTTGAGACTGTGAGCAGAGGTGCACACCCAGAAACCCAGCCCCCTGGGAGGCTGGGGCAGGAGGATCGCAAGTTCAACTCCAGCCCCAGCAACTTAGCAAGGCCCTGTCTCAAAATACACAAGAAAATGGGCTGGGGATGTGGCCCAGTGGTTAAGGACTGGATTCAATCCCTGATACAAAAGAAAAAGGAAAAATCTACGAGCTGTGAAGGACCCGCAATTCTTATTTATTTGTTTTCTTCATGAAGTTTTTTTCTTCTTTTTCTTCTCGTTATTACAAAAACTCCTCGTTTCACCCTGGGATCTCGTAGGTCTGAGTTTTGGCCCCGGGTGGTGCTTGGTGACCAGCGAGTGAGCTGCAGTGTCCCCCATGCGTCCCCCTTTCCTGGGTTTCCGATTCTCTTCCGGCTCAGCTGGATCTCCGGCAGCTGCAGGGCTGGTATTCCTACCAAGTGTGGTTGGGGCCTGGGCTGCCTGGACTCTGGGGAGATTCCACCGAACGCCTGAGGGTGGACAGTGCTGAGCCTTGGCCTGGCCACGCTTCCTGGGCTGGTCCCCCCTCGCTGCCCACACCCCAGGAGCAGCCCCGGCCGTGGCTGCGTGGGACTGAAGACCTGGGTGTGGAGAGATGATCCACAGACTCCGGCCCCGGGCCGTGCGGGGCCCTCCTGCTCTCGCACCCAGCACACGAGGCCGCCGGTCCCGGCCCTCGGCCTTCTCCCCTGGCCTCCGAGTTCGCCCACACCACCGCCCCCACCCAGGGAAACGCGTTGCCTTTGAGGCTTCAGCTCCGAGTCTGCTTCTGGCAGAACCAGAGGGAGAAAGGGGCCGCCTCCCCCAGGCCGCCCACCCAGGCCACCCGAGCCCAAGGAGAACGCAAGGCGTGGACTCGGAGCCGGCCGACCCTTCCAGAACTTTCCCCACGCTGGCTTCGCCCCACACAGCTGGGGGAGATGCAGCTGTTCACAGAGTCCGTGAATCTCCACCTGCGCGTGGCTGTTCCACCTGCGAATTCAGCAGCAGGCGCACCTGGAGAGAGCGGCTCCCACGGCAGCGCACCCAAGGGAGCACGCACTGCTGGGATCCTGTCACGCTGCTGGGCCACGCTCAGCTCCCCCGGGGGCCTGACGGGGTCCTTGGCGGCTGTGGGACAGTGTCTTTAAGGGGGACCACCAGTCCCTCCCCTCACCCTGGACGTGGCGAACAGCCGTTAAATTCAGGCTGAATTGAACAGAACGGAGTCACTTCCCTGAGCCCAGGAGGTGGAGACGTCGAAGTCACCCGCTGTTGGCAGAGGGACGATTCTGGCACCAGAGCGTGGAGACTAAGTTAGTATCACTTAGTACCTCCAACCGTGGAGACTAAGTATCACTTAGTACCTCCAATTGTGGAGACTAAGTTAGTATCACTTAGTGCCACCAATTGTGGAGACTAAGTTAGTATAGCTTAGCACCTCCAACCATTGAGACTAAGTTAACATCACTTAGTACCCCCAACTGTGGAGACTGAGTTAGTATCACTTAGTGCCTCCAATTGTGGCAAATAGTGGAGACTAAGTTAGTATCACTTAGTACCTGCAACCATGGAGACTAAGTTAACATCACTTAGTACCTGCAACCATGGAAACTAAGTTAACATCACTTAGTACCTCCAACCTTGGAGACTAAGTTAACATGGCTTAGTACCTCCAACCATGGAGACTAGGTTAATATCACTTAGTACCTCCCTGTGATGGATGGACGCTACATTCATATAAAAACAGCCCTAGTGACCATAATGAAGATGTTGCTCCTGCCCAAAATTTTGAAAAAGAATTTGAAAATGAAGATATGAAAAAATAAACCCCCTCCATACCCAGGATGTCCACCGCCAACTTTCCCAACTATTCCTTCTAGGCTGTTCTCTCTCTCCTCACCTACCCACGAGCACGCTGTGTGGGAGAGCTGCGGCAGGAATATCCAGACTGCTCGCGGTGGGGACGTTTGGATACAAAGCTGATTAGTTTTCGTATCTCTACTTCCTAATTTTTCTCCAATAGGAACAGGATTAAACGCAGGCTGGGCAAAGATAAAATGACACAACTACGATTTAAAATTATGTGGCTCTATGTATTTGTGTGTGTGTCGACTCAGGGCTTTTCGACCCTGGCGATTTGACATTTTGATGGAAGAAGACTTTACCGTGGGTCTGTGCTGTGCTTTGTGGGACGTGAAGCAGCATCTCTGGTCTGGACCCAGAAGAAGCCAGAAGCACCCCGCCTTCCTCCGTGGTAGCGAATGGCTCCGGACACTGCCAGCTTCTCCTGGAGGAGGGAAGCCACGGGCAGTCTGAGGATCACTGAGCACACGGCCAAGCTGCCAAATGGAGCCCCACGGCAGAACGGAGGCGCCGTGGCGATGACCTCCAGCATGGAGAGGTGGCCCTGCACGCCCTCCCGCTCCTCCGGCTGCTGGCTGGCCCTCTGCTCTCTGCCCTTTTCTGGACCAGGACGCTGCAGGCTGGGTCGCAGCTCCAGGACCACCTGGGTCGCAGCTCCTCATGGGAAATGAAGAGGACAGCTGCGTCCCCACCTCAGCAGAAGGGCTCGGCGGCCGCTTGGCAGCCATAGTCAGGGCCCAGCTGGGGCCAGGGAGCAGCTGTGGACCCGCAGGAAAGAGCGGAGGACCCGACGGTGCTGGGGACGCAGGCTCCGGGCACGTTTCCCCGCACGGAGAGCCAGCTGTCCACACAGGCCACCTCCTGGGCCACCTTCTAGACCTGCTCCCCATGGGACGGTGGCCTCTGTGCCGGGCTGGTCACAGCTGAACTGAGCAGAGGATCCCGGGTGAGAGCTGGCCGCGTGCCCCCGCCATGGGGACCCTGCCCAAGGTGGGACGCGGGCTGCGGTGGCTGGGCTCCAGAGGACATGGCTGAGTCCATCGGGCGGCTCCAGACCTGCCATCTCCTGCCCAGCCCTGGACCAGACTGTGCGTTTAACCAGAGCACCATCCGCGCTGCGTGGAATTGCCAGCGCGGCTCAGCCCAGGGCCACGTTCGCACAGATGACCAGCATCAGAACGACTTCAGGCCCTGGTCACAGTGCAGATTCCTGGGCCCCTGTCACCTGCGCTTGGACACCCCAGGGACTTGCTGGGGACTCCTGCTGCGGGACATCTTGGAGGTGGGCGGGGAATCCTAATCTAACCAGCACCTGTGAGCCGTCTCCACCACAGGCCTGGAAACGCTGTCCCTCCCTGGCTCTCGCACCTGGGGATGTGTGTTCTAGAATAGCAGTGTTCTAGATGGTTCTGGTGGCTTTCAAATACCAGTGTTCTTGGATGGGTCTCCCTTCGCAGCGAGGACCCCGACTCCCTCTGCCGTGTGGGCTGGATTTGGGGACTCGCTTCTAATGGACAGGGAGTGAGCAGGATGTGAGGGAGGCTCGTGGCTCGTCCTGTGCTTCCTTGGGTCACCAGCTGCTAGGTCACTAGGGTTTGAAGGCCCTTGAGAGGTCCTGTGGAGAAGTCCACGTGGGGAGAAACCAAGACCTCTTGCCGACAGGCAGGCGACATGCAGTGAATGTTCTAGAAGCCCAGCAAGCCTCCAGGTGACTGTAGTCCCCGCTGACATTTGACTGCAACCCCATGAAAGACCCTGAGCCATAAGCACTCAGCTAAGCAGCTCAGAATTCCCCACCCACAGACAGAGGGCAGATGCGCGGGGCTTGAACTGGACGCATGGGGACCACTTGT
>JAJEJO010004026.1:82808-98084 GCA_020662805.1 Glaucomys volans
TGCCCTGATTCTGCCACCTCAGAGCCAGTGGGAACTGGCTCATTGGTTCATTAGCTGGCTATGGACCCAGGACTTCCTGGGGACCGGGCGTGGTCACGGCCTTGGGGGACTATCAGTGACCTGGAGGAGGGGAGGCCACCGAGAAGACCTTGGGTGCCTCTGTGCTTGGAGGAGGTGGGTCGCCTTGCAGGCGCGTGGGAATGGGCGGGGGGGCAGCAGGGACAGAGGCCCTGAGACGGGTGTGCTGTGTGGACAGGCCGCAGGGCAGGGGAGCAGCAGGGCGGGGGCGGGGGCGGCCTCCTGCGCCCTGAGTTCTCCCCGAGAGGAACGAGAGGAACGGCAGGCGGCGGGGAGCGGGCTGAGCAGAACGGCAAGGCCTGTGCTTTGACGGGCGCTGCCCCGCGTGGAGTCAGCACCCCTGACCTCTTAGTGCTGGAGCACGAGGTGACAGAAAGTCGCTGGCCGGGCCTGCCCAGGAGACGAGGCCCCTGCAGAACGTGAGGCTGGGCCCAGAGGCTGTGTCAGGGCCTTGGTGAGGCTGAAGGGGTGCAGCTCCCAGGGGCAGGCGGCTCTGCAGAAGGGCCCAGAGCCTCCGGGACAACCAGAGACCCTGACGCGTCACCCTGAGGCTCAGCAGCAGTGATCTCACTGTGGGTGGCAGCGCTGTCACCGAGTCAGCTACCAGGAAAGATGCCAAGGACGGCACAGGGCACCCGCCTCGGGGCACGAGGAAGCCTCAGCTCCTCTGCGACTTTGAGGTTGAACTCAGTAAATGCAGAACCCCAGGCCTGGGGACCCCTGCAGGGTGGCCGTGAGGGAGCTGTGACATTCCTCTCAAAGGTCAGGGGCTGCTGTGGCCAGCTGGATCACCAAGTGGGCTCTCTGGCCACAGCCAGAGATGTCACACGCTGGGCAGGACCAGTGTCCAGCTCAACCCCTGAGGCATCGGCCCCAGCTGCTCACTTCCTCCGTCCCCTCTGGCCTGGGGCTTGGACTCAGGCTTGTCCCTTTCCAGTGAAAAGGACACTGGGGCAGGAAGAGAAGGGACAGGTCACGGGCAGGTTGCTCATCAGACAGGCAGAAATGTGGACCAAGAACGGGAACGAGGAGAGCCCATGAGCTTCTCTGTCCCCCAGGCTCCTGGTCAGGGTCAGGCCAGCCAGGTCCACCCCTGTGGCTTGCACCCCCTCCTCCTCCTTCAGGATGTGACAGTCAGCTCTTTGTTGTGCCCCCTCCCTCCCTGTGCCTCCAGGGCCCCACCCTGGCTGTTGGCCGGGACACCTCACCAGGAGCTGTCACCAGGCGGAGCCGTCACTCACCAGCCAGGCAGCGCTGACCGAGTCACTCAGAGCTTTCAGCCTGAGGGCCCAGAACAGTGGGCCTCAGACACCAGCGTGCACACTGTCCCCGGGTGGTGCCCAGGTGCACATCTGATGCTCAGGTCCAGCCGCCATGGCTGGAGAGACAGCCTCTCAACACCCATGGGGCAGTGCTGCCAGGAGGCCTTTGGGAGCCTTTGGATCACGTCGTGGGCTCTGCTCCGGGCATGGGGTTGGCACCTGTGAGGCGGAAGAAGCGCCCCTAGGCCCCCCTCCTCCTTCTGCTGGGTGAGGACCAGTGCCCTCCTCCCCCGGAGCCCTGCACCAAGGCGCCATCTTGGAAAACCAGGGCAGCCCTCACCAGACCCCAGTCCTACCTGGGCGCTGGGCTTCAGGGCTCCCAGGTTCATCCGTGAGGAATGAACCTCTCGTGTTTATGAATGTCCCAGTCTGGCCTGTTGGCGTAGCTTCACAAGGAGACCCAGACACCGGGCCTGTAGTGGGCCCCGAGCTTCCTCGTCTGCCTGACCAAGTCCCCAGGTGGTGCTGATACTGCCCAGGGACAAGAGCAGCTGGTGGCCTGGCCATGGTCTGCCTGCCTGCACGTTAGGATCACCTGAGCCATTGAGCCGGAGGCAATGCCCAGTCCCTTCCCAGCAGATGCTCTGCTCTCATTGGTTTAGGGCAGGGCTTGAGCCCTCCCGGATTGCAGAGTGGAAACCCACAGGTGTGGTCCCAGTTCCTCACCTCCTAGGGCCTGGGGGAGAGGAACCGTGTGATTTGTCCCCCAGGAACATCCTTTGGAGGAGAGGTGGTTGCAGGTTGTAATCACACGGGGCCGGCTGGCATCCACCAGGGCTGTCCTGGGCGGATCGGGGTATGTGGTCAGCTTGACTGTGGCCTGGGGGTGCCCAGCCTGCCCCTGGTCAGAGCTGAGTGGACACCCAGATCAGAGCTGGGACTGGACACCCAGGTGGCGACCCTCAGTCGCGCTCTCATTTATCTTCCGCGTAACCTTAGTTACTCTGGGAGACGAGACCAGAGGGCTACCTGGTGAGCCCAGATCTAGGGGGACTAGGAGGTAACTGGGGCTGCGATCCTCGTCCCATGCCGTCCAGAGCTGAGCAGCCCTGTGGAGCTGGAAGTCACTGCTATTACTGAGTCTGTGGTTACCTGGGGCCATCTGGATCTACCTTCTGGCGTTAGGGGGACCAGAGCTTATTTGCATAATAAATAACACATGGAGATAATTAGCTAAGTAACCTTGACGAAGTGGGAATGGGGGAGACGGGAATCAGGGAGGCATTTCACAGGAGTGCGGTTCTCTAGGAATCGAGGCCGTCCAGGAAGGGGGAGAACTGTGGCTAACAGCCCCTCCAACCCACCCATTCTGCAGCTGGAAACGCCGAGGCACAGCAAGGCTTAGAGAGCTAGCTACCTCTTCCCTGCTGGAGCTCAGACTGAGCACAAGGTCTTGGAGCAGTTGTTCCAAAGTCTGCCCTCCGGGTGATGATGTCGGGGAGACTGGTTAGAGCGCCACCACACTCACACGCCTTCACGTAGCACCCTCCCCACAGCCCTCTGTCCTCTTCTCCTCCTTGGTCCCTGTTCAATTTTCTTCCAATCATCTCAAAAACGTATTTTTGTGTTGAGTTTGATCAAATCGAGACCTGAATTTCTCTCCCTACCCCTACTCTGCATTCACTCGACTGGCCTCTCAGGTCTTCTTCAATCCAAAGTAGTCATCCTTCTGCCTGCGTGCACGTTGTGCTGCTATAACAAAAGACCGGGGATTATAAAGAAGAGAAATTTGTTTCTCACCGTCTGCAAGGCTGGGAAGTCCAAGATCAGGGCCCTGGAGGATTCAGGGTCCAGTGAGGGCTGCTCACTGCCTCTAGGATGGATCCTCAAATGCTGACCACTGCGCTGCATCCTCCAGAGGGGATGGCACTGTCCTCACGTGGCAGAGGTCAGAGGGACGAAAAGGGACACACCCCCTCTGTAAGTCCTTCCTGGAGGGTGCACCCAGAGGCCCGCCTCAGTGTCCTTGCTGCGTAGTGCCCAGTTCCAAGGTGAGTTTCTGCAGAGGATAAAAGTCCAACCTACAGCTCCCCCTTTCTTTTAAGTGCCATTCATTTGTTGAGAAAAGGAAGACCTGGGTCCTCTCTCCAGGAGAATGTGCCACATCACAGATTTCACTGTGTCCTGCTGGTGACATTGAGCATGGCCCTCGGGTCCCCATGGCCCTGGGGTCCCCGTGTTTCCTGTAAGCTGGCGACTAGCTCCAGGGCTCGCAGGCTCAGGGGCAGCATCGGTGGCGTGAGCTGGCGGGGGCTGCTGGTGCTCTTCGGGGACGACACCAGGAGGTCTGCAGTGGGGATGCCGGGGCACCTGGCTCAGGTGCACACCGTGATACTTTAGTGAAGCGATGACCAGTCAGCACCTATTTGTCCAAAGCCATAGGACACACACCAGGAGTGAGCTCTCCTATCAGTCGTGGGCTCAGTGGTCATGACCTCGGCGTGGGTTCATCAGCTGTAATGAGGCTCCCGCTCCCGAGGGCTGTGGGTGGGGAGGCTGTGCTTTGGGGGGACACTGGGCATCCGGAGCCCCTGTGCGCTCCGCTCCATCGGGCTGTCACAGTAAAACCGCTCCAAAAACTGAAGTCCAGTTTAAAAGTTAGGCAATTACTTTTAATGATTCAAGGAGGGAGGAAAGGGTGATGGGGGAGAGAGAGAAGAGCGGGGATGGATTCTCACTGGAGCTGGGCGAGGCGATGGGGTTCACTGTTCCCTTCTCTCTTGTTATATGTTGGAAAATTTCTGTGATCAAAGTTAAAGCAAAGAAAATACTGATAAGGAATGTCCCGAAAAGACAGGCAGACCCTGGTGGCTGTTCTCACCCAGTATTCACCCTGACACCCATTCTTTCTTGTTCATCAAAGAATCTGTTTGTTAGCTAGGTGTAGTGGCGCGTGCCTCTTATTCCAGCTACTCCGGAGGCTGAGGCAGGAGGATCCCAAGTTCAAGGCCAGCCTCAGCAACTTAGCAAGATCCTGTCTCAAAATAAAAACATGAAAAGGGCAGGGGATGTGGTTCAGGGGTAGAGCACCCCAGGTTCCATCCCCAGTACTGGAGGAAAAAAAAAACTCCATTGGTTCAAGTAGGGTTCCGTGGCTCACTACCTGGCCAGCTGTGGAGGCTGGCCCCAGCCTCCAGCCCCAGGTGCAGCCAGTCACTCCCTGTCGAAGCCCCCACTGCAGTGGCTGGCTGGGACCACCCAGGCGAAGCCTACAGCAGAGGATGCTCAAAACACGTCTTACCTTCGTCACAGGGAACCCATGAGAATATCGTCCCCCCTTCACGCCTGAGTGTGGGGCTCTGGGGTGTTGGCAGCTTGGTCTCCCCGTCCCGCAGCAGGAGGCTCAGGTCAGGTGACAAAGCCCAGCGCTTCTCCTCTGTGCACCGGGGGCTGGTATTGTGTTTTCATGGGTCCTCCCTCCCAGTTGGTTAGGTGATGACAGGACTTTGTGACTGGGGACGACTTTTGAAAGCAATAAGTCCATATTTGACATTGGAATAATCCTGGCCCCTCTCGGGATATTTCCCCCATTTTTTCTGATGATCAGGATCACCGAGGGTCCTTGTTGAAATGCAGAATCTGGGACCCCAGATGTTTACCAAAACATTCCTTCTCTCTCGTGATTCTCGCATGCAAGTTAGAGAAGCGCAGCCTCTTGCCCTGGAACGTGGGCCCAGAGAACCGACTGAGGCAAATCGAGCAGAGGTGGGGGTCCGGGAGCTCCGCCAGCACCCCATTACCCGGCCCCTGGGCAGCCGTGCTAGGGCACATCCAGTTGATCCGTTCAGATTGGGTCTGGCCAGGGCACCCTGCCTGCCCGGGGGTCGCCCGCCCCTCAGCCCAGGCTGAATGGACCCCTGAGCAGGCTGAAGCCGCCATAGCCATCCGTCCTGGTGAGAATTTCACTGCGACACTTCTTGGCTGGGCACAGAGCTGGACTTCCAGGGACCGCGGCCAGTGCTGGCTCAGTGATGGGCAGCTGGGAACAGGGTCATAGAGGAGGTCAGTTCAGGGGGAGAAGAGGGGACAGAGGGAAGGCAGGCCGAATAAAGGACAAGGGGACAGGGACAGAGGAAAACTGGGTGGAGACAGGCAGGAGGCAGGGAAGAGGAGCAGGAGAGCCCAGTGCATCCACAGCACTGCCCCCAGGATGTGCTCACGCAGGGCCTCGGCGCGTGACCTCAGGTGGGGGAAGGTCTCTGCAGGCATGTTCAAGTTGAGGATCTGGAGACGAGGTGACTGTGGATCAAGGTGGCCCCACGCCCCGTGACGTGGTGGGTGAAAGGAGGAACTTGCCCCAGGGCGGGCAGAGTCACCTAAAGTCGGGTGCAGGTTGGTGTGAGACCCCAGCAAGCTGAGGAGCCCCAGGGACCTCCCACAGCCCCCAGAAGCCGGGGACTTGAGCATAGCGCTCATTTTTGGAGCCTCCAGAAAAAAAAAAACCTTGATTTGGGGCTTCAGCCCTCCAGAGCCTGGAGAGAATCCATTTCTGTGGGTTGTTTCTGAGTTTGTGGTGACTTGTTATGGCACCTGGGGAGCCCAGTCCTCCTAGGACAGGGAGAAGAAGGGGTGGGTGGGACCCAGGGGGGAAGAGGGGCGAGAACAGCCTGTCCTGCTGGCCCTGCCCCACACAGGCCCCTGGGTGCCCAGCTTCATGCAAGGACTTGGCTTGAGGGCCCCAAGGTGCCCCTGCATGGTAACCCCAAAATCTTGTCCCCACACTTCCTGGAAGGTGCCAGCCCCTCACACCAGGACCCCCACAGGCCCCCACGAAGGCTGCAGATGCAACTGAGCCCCCATCACCTGGCCGGCCCAGGGCTGGTGCTGGGAACAGGGCGGGGAGCTGGCAGGGCGCTGAGGGTCCTGAACGGAGACAGGCCTGGCAGGAGGCCTCCCAGGGCCTCCCATTCGCCGCAGGGCCCTGCCTCCTGCTCTGCGTCCTGTCAAGGGCTGGGTGTCCCCTCTGCAGCTGGTGCCGTGGGGCCAGGGTGGTCAGCTCCGACTCGTCCGTGCCTGCTGGAATGTTCCGGAGCACAGGCTCACGGCCACACAGGGCTTTGCCACGCCCGGGCCCCTCCGCCTCTCACACAGGGCTATTTTTCATGAGTGACAGTAGCTGATACTTTGGAAACCCCCGAGTGACAGGCTGTGCTCCCCGACCTCCCCCTGGCCCCAGGAGAAACGGAGGAGGGTCAGGGCGGGAAAGCCCTGCCCAGGCTGCACCTCCTTGTGCCACCGCCCTGAGCACCCTTGAGGAGGCTGTCCTCATCCCCGAGGACCTGCCCACGCTCAGGGCTGGTGGAGCAGTAACAGGGACTCAGCTGGGGTCCCCAGGAGCCTCCTGCCTGTTTGTGTCCACACGAAGAGCTGAGGAGGGACGAAGGGACAGGGAGAGGAGGGGCAGGGAGAAGAGGCCTCTGGGCCCCCTGTGAACGCTCCTCTCTGCCCGGACCCTCCGGCCTGCACAGCAGCTCACCCGGCCGCCAGCTGTGACTCCCCGTGGCAGCCCTGCCTGGGCCCCGGTCACTGCGTGGAGTCCAGGGAACTGGAGGGGAGCCCTGAGGCCAAACCTGCTGTCCCTGGGGACCTGGAGTGCCCCCTCCTCTCTGGCCTCCCTGTTCCCCCCTCCCCCAGAACATGGTCCACCTCAAAACCACACTTCACTGCCTGTGGGTCACTCTGCAGTGGAGAGGTTTGCAGAAGCACAATGCCCTATTGTTCTGGGAGCGAGCCGAGGCCGTGTGCAAGGGAGGCCCAGGAGGCTCTGGGGCGCTCGCCTCTAGCCTGGCCCTGGGGACGGGGAGCAGATGCACTGAGTCACTGGGTCTCAGATCCTCGTCTGCACAGATGTAGGCGGAGTTCCCCTGAAGAGGAAGGTCCCCTGCCAGGTGGTGGGGGCCTTCTCCAGGACACCCACTGAGCAGTCACCTTTCAGCCAGGACAGGGCCAAGCCGCCCGAGAGGCCCCCGGGGAGGAGAGGGAGCGGGCGCGTGGGGGCTGGAGGACAAGGAGGGGTGCTGCTAGAAGAGGCGGGTGCGCCCCAGACCCCTGGGGAAGCGAGGGGGGATTCTGCTGAGTGAGACGGAGCCCCTCCCCTGAGCACTGCCCGAGCTTGAACAGGCAGGTCCGCCCACCCCACCGTGGCCAGAGCCAGGCTAGCGGAACGCAGAGGCCGCCTGGGCCTACAACGGGGCCAGCTCCCCTCCCCTCACCTCACCTCCCCTCCCCTCCCCTCCCCTCACCTCCCCTCACCTCCCCTCACCTCCCCTCACCGTGCTGTTTTCCTGCGGCAGGGGCTTCTCAGAGGTCTTCCTGAAGGCCGTGACACACAGACTGAGCCCCAGAGTGAGCCTGGTCTAGCCTTCCCTTCTCTAGCCAGGGGGACATGTGCGGTGACTCAGGTGAGGAAGGGGGTGGTGGCCCCCTGAATGGCCACAATACAGGGTGAGGGTGAGAAGCAGAAAGGAAAGAGAGCCAGAAAGGCAAGCCAAGGTCAGATCATAAAGGGCCTTCCCTGCCCTTCCAAGGAGGCTGGGTGCAATTCCAAGCAATGCAGAGTCCCTGGAGGACGCTGGGCAGGGTGGGGCCTCGTTCCAGGTCTGCTCTTTAGAAGGACGGTGGCCACGTGTGCATTGGAGATGGTGACTCAGGGTGAGCACAGCCAGGTTCTGCTTCTGGGGCAGTCGACGCTCTAAGAGAACCGCCTTTGTCCTCCTCCCAAGACTCCCTGTCTGGCCAGAGTGCCAGGAAAGCCCCTTCCTGCCTTTCGGTAACAAAGCCCCCCAGACTGGGCTCCTTACAGAGGGGAAATTTGCTTCACGTGTTCTGGAGGCGGGAAGGCCAAGGCCAAGGCCCGAGGGTCAGGGTCTGGCGAGGGCGCGACTCCGTTTTCCAGAACGCGCGGTGCGGCTCCTTCCTCTGGGGGGTGCAGCTGTCCTCACGCGGCGCTGACTCTGCCCTTCCCGCCCTTCCACGCTCCTTTCATGAGGGCGTCACCTGTCACAGGCTCCTAACGTCCCCACCTGTCATGCTGTCATGTTGGCAGTTAAGTTTCAACATGTGGAACTTGGGGACACATTGAGACCCCAGCATTGCTGACGCCGGGAGACTGAGGTCCTGATTTGCAGGGAAGAGCAAAGGTCTGGGCTGCAGGGGCTGTCGGCTTGTGACGCGGGGTCCCCCCCGCAGGGCCTGGCCCGCGCCTTGCATGTGGCAGGAACTTGAATAAAGCTTGCTGACAAGCTCCTGGGGCCACCGCCTCTTAGACTTAGTTGTCCTTAATTTCGAGGACTATGAGGGACTGAGGAATCGGACGCCTATTTACCCGGAACACTCTGTGCTGCTGAAACCTGAGCCTCTAAGTGTCTATTTGATTTGTGGCCAACGCTCAGCTTTCTGCTGAAGAAGGCGGCTGCGTTCTCCAAGGGGGAAGTTAGTCCCTGTTATCCACCCAGGTTTGGATCCAGGACCCCCTACAGACGGTGAAATCCAAGGCTGCTCACGTCACCAAATTAAATTGTGTAGCTTTTGCACATAAACTATGCACACTTGCCTGTAAATGCCTGTATATTTTAAGTCATCTCCAGATTACCTATAATACCCAAAGCAATATAAATGCTATTTAAATACGTGTTGTACAGCCAGGTGCGGTGGCACACGCCTGTAATCCCAGCAGCTTGGGAGGCTGAGGCAGGAGGATTGCAAGTTCAAAGCCAGCCTCAGCAAAAGGAAGTTGCTAAGCAGCTCAGTGAGACCCTATCTCTAAATAAAATATAAAATAGGGCAGGGGATGTGGCTCAGTAGTTGAGTACCCCTGAGTTCAATCCCTGTATTACCCCCACACACACACACACAAAAAGAAATATATATATTATACTATTTAACTATTTAGGGAACGATAGCAAAGAACAATTCTGTACATATTCAGTACAGACACGATTTTTTTTCTGAGTCTTTTCTATCTAGAGTAGTTTGAATCGACAGATGTGGAACCCATGGATCTGAAGGGGTGACCATAGCTTCTTTCTTTCTTGGGTGATATTAATAGAATGAAGTTCCCATGGGGAGGAAACGCAGAATCACAGGGCCTGCCTTCTCCATAGAAGTGTGGATTCAGTGGGTGTATCAGTCAGCGTCTGCTTGGTTATGCTGTGGTAACAAAAGCTCCCCAGATCTCAGTGGCTTACAGTGGAAAGAACTTTCTCACACAAATTTCAGGTTTGCTATGTGTCCACTCTGCTACACTTAAACCATCTAAGGATCTAAGGAGTCAGACTGAAGGAATAGCTTCCAAGGGGACAGGCGCCCTCGTGTCAAAGACACACGGCCATCCTACAGGAAAGGAAGTGCAACTGGTTGGAACAGTCCCACTGTCTGCCACAGGAGGCCCAGGCGGGGCCCAGGGCTATGCATTTTTATAGCCTCTGCAGGTGACGCTATCGTGGGCCTCAGGGCCACACTCTGAGCACCTCTGGGCTACCCTGCGTCAGGCAGAGAAGGTGCTGATCTGAATTGGTCCCTCCATGTGCAAAGTCACAAGCTTCCCACCTCTACTCCTGATGCCCCAGCCTTCCCTGTTGGTAGAGGTCCCGGAGTCCAGGCCTCAATGCTGCACATTGGAGCCTGAGTCTGAGCCCTCCCAGCCCTCCAGGGTCGTTTTCCGCTCCGCGTAGCACAGATAATCCGATTTCAAAACAGGTAATGCACGTAAGCATGTGCACAGCCTGTGTGCCCACCCTGCCTGATGGCCTGTTATCCAGACTGTCTTCCTGACCCAGAAGCCATGGCAGGAAGAGAGTCCAGGCACCCTAGCCAGAGGTTATGGCTGGAAATCCAGAGCGTGTGGCCTGCACCACCTCCCAGGCTGATGGTCACTCTCATCTCTGGCCTTGGATCTGCCACTCAAGTTATAATGGCGTATTCACACCTGTCTCCCCTGCTGGACCACGAGGATCTTGGGGCTCTTGTCTGCGGGTAAAGGTGCTGATGATGGCTATGCGTTCGTTATTTGGGAGTTACGGCCACCCACTCTTGGAGCATTTTAAAATGGGATGGTGCTCCTCAGCTCAGGGCTGGCACCCTTCCTAACTGCTCCCGTTTGCACGGGCCTGTGTGCAGCCTTAGCCACACGTGCCACTGAGGACTCAGGACAAGGCCGGCTCCGCCACCTGGGACCCAGAGGGACCTTTGTGAGGGACCTGGCACCGAGGGAAAGGAGGCTTTGGCTAGAGTAAGCCTGGATCGCTGAGGTCTGCTGGGTCAATCCCCCTCCTCACTGCTGGAGAAGCCGGAATGGAAAACACGATTCAGGGCCATGTGGGGAGCCGGGATTGGCATGTGGACTATGGGAGACCAAGGCTGGGATTCCCAAAGTGAGCGTCACAAAACGGAAAACATCTCATTGGATTTAAGATCTCTCAGTGCTTCATTCACTATTTTGTATCGATCGTAGACTAAAATGATGGTATTTTAGAGATAGTAAATAAAACAGGAAAATTATATGATGACTCACCTTTAAGTTCCTGTACTCCAGGGAGCCGTTCGCTGGGGCGCGGAACAGGGACCTGCGGCCCGTCCCGGGGCCAACAAGCGCCTGATCGTATTTTATTTCCCTCTGCCTCCGATTGCTCCAAATAGTGTTTTTTTCCTTCCAATTGCTGGGGTGGTGGAACGCCACCAACCAGCAAATTCCAGCCACTCAGCCCTACTCGAGCCAAAAAGCATCATTTCCATCAGTGCCTGCCTGTTGAGAAGGCCCTTTTAGGTGCTGGCTGGCCAAGTAGGTGTTTCTTTTTAATATTTTTTTGTAGTTGTTGAAGGACCTTTATTTTATTTATTTATTTATATGCGGTGCTGAGACTCGAACCCAGTGCCTCAAGCATGCTCGGCAAGCGCTCTACCTCTGAGCCACAACCCCAGCCCCCCAAGTGGGCCTTGTCCTGAGTCTTCACTCTTCATTCTGGGACGGTTTCAGGAGTGGGATTGACAGTCCTGGGAATCAGAGGAGGAGGGTGAGCTCTGACGGTGGAGTCCGGAGGGACGGGGCACAGAGCGGCCACCAGGAAGCAGGACGGGGTTTCTGGGCGCTGGGAGCATGTGGATCTGGCCTGGGTTCAGTTACTTCACGATCGTCACCCCCGGCACATGTATGACTTGTACGCTTGTTGCGCTTCCTGAAAAGTCTTACGGAGCAAGGCGGAGAGAGGGAGAATCCCGGAGGGAAGAGCAACGCCCGGGAGCGCAGGCCTCCAGGACAGAATGGGAGAGCCTTCTGTTGTCTCGCGTTCCCAAAGCTGAGTAAGTTAAAGGCAGATGCTTGGGATGGACCCTGGGACCTGCCTACAGCTGTGCCCTGAGGGACACCCCGTCTGCTGGCCGTGGGTGGCCCTCGTGGGGTGGTGGGTGTCCAGGCCGTTACCCGGGACACCACTGCAGTCTGGGCCCTTGCTGGCTTCGAGGAAGGGAGCGTGATGTTGGGGAGCCCCACGTGGCAAGGACACCCCAGGAGTAGCCTCTGGGAGCTGAGTGGCCTGGTGGGCAGCTGAGACCCTGGCCCTTAATGGCAGGAGCCGCATGCACAGCCTGGGGCTCTGACTCAGCCTTGCCCATGGCCTCTGCTGAGACCGCAGGCCTGGCTGACCCTGACTGCACTCAGCTGCGACCCAGGCAGAGGATCCCTGCATCAGGGCTCCCTGCACGTGGAGACTGAGGGGACAGGCGCCTTGGCTGGAGTGGGGGGGACGTTATTGTGCAGCGCTGGGCACCACAGCTGGGCACCTTCGCCACGGCTGCCCCCGTCCAAGCTCGGCAGTGGGAGGACAGCAGGCCTCAGCTCTCGGGGCCAGCCTGGGCCCGCCTTCTGCACACAGGGGCCTCTCGCATCCCTTAGAAGGATTTAGTGTGTAAGGTGAGAATCTTTCTTGAAATAACTTTTTAAAAATGAAATTAATACAAGCTTATTGTAGAAATTCGAGAAAATACCATTACTTTGCAATACTCACAGGTAACCAGGTGACCATTATTGACAGACAGGGATTTGTGAGACTGTCAAAGTGATACTTGGTGATTGCACAAAATTTGGAAAACATAGAAAAGTCAAATGAAAGGCCGGGCATGGTGGTGAACGCCTGTAATCCCAGCACTTGGGAGGCTGAGTCAGGAGGATCTCAAATTCAAAGCCAGCCTCAGCAACTAAGTGAGGCCCTAAGCAACTCAGTGAGACCCTGTCTCTAAATAAAATACAAAATAGGGCTGGGGATGTGGCTCAGTGGTGGAGTGCCCCTGGGTTCAATCCCCAGTAAAAAAAAAAAAAAAAAAAAAGAAAAGAAAAGTCAAATGGAGGAACTTAAAAGCACCCGTAATCCCTTATAAAATAGCCCCCATTAGCATCGTGTGCCCTGGGGCTGCCTTGATGACATGCCAAACCCAGTGGCTTTAGTGATGGACTGTCCTGCTCTCATCCTGGCATCTAGGAGTCCCCAAGGACAGGTTCTGGGGAGGGCTCTCTTCCCGGCGGCAGAGAGAGCGAGGGAGTCCTTCTTACAAGGACACGAATCCTATGTATCCCACCCTCATCACCCCGTGCGACCTTAATTACCTCCTGTAAGCCCTGTCGCCAAACAGAGCAGTCACTGTGGGGTGCAGCTTCAGTATACGAATTTGGGGGGAAACACAGTTCAGTTTGCAGCGGCGTGCACAGCATTTTTTTTTTAAATGTAGAATTTTAGTCTGTTTTCACTTAGCAACGTATCCTATTTTCTCTCATCATTCAGTATTCTACTATTTTATGGGGGGTGATACTGGGGATTGAACCCAGGAGCCCTTTACTACTGAGCCACATCCCCAACCCCCTTTTTTTTTTTTTTTTTGGAACCAGGGATTGAACTCAGGGGCACTCCACCATTGAGCCACATCGCTGGCTTTGAATTCGCAATCCTCCTGCCTCAGCCTCCCAAGTCGCTGGGATTATAGGCGTGCGCCACCGCGCCCAGCTTCTCCAGCCCTTTTTATATTTAATTTTGAGACAGGGTCTCACTGAGTTGCCCAGGCTGGCCTTGAACTTGCCATCCTCCTGCCTCAGCCTCCTGAGTCTCTGGGAAGACAGGCGTGGCCACCATGCCCCACTTCCTTGCTCTCTGTGCTCAGCCACCGGGAGGGAGGAGACGGGCAGAGTCGGCTCCGTGTGCACAGATGGGGATCACAGAGAGCCTCTGCCTTTGGGGAGGACGCTGGCTGTCAGTCTTGGAATTCACCCTGTGCCTCCCTCCGCTCGGCGGGTAGCGCAGGAGGAAGTCGTAAGCTCTCTGGGCGAGAAGCCAGCGGAGAGTGTGGGTCAGGTTACAGCATCAGCTCCTGTTGCCTGGCCATCCTGCCACCCCTCAGGCGCTGCCGCACCAGAGCATGTCCCGCTGGTGGCTCTGCTTGGCCCCTCCTTCTCTGTCTTGCTCTCTACGCCCTCTGCTTCCTTCCCCTTGTCCTGTGAGTCCCCCAGGAGTGAGCTGCTCCTGGACATGGGTGGGTGGCCTCGGGCGCGGGGTTTCTCCGCCCGCCTGAGTTCCTATGCCAGGCCTCGCTGCTGGGCCCTGTGCCTTCACGTGGCAATTTGGGGCCAGCAGCTCTGATCAGCGTGGTGGCGATGAGGGATGGCCACCGGGCCGGGGGCAACTCAGAGCAAACAGTGTCTGGCTTTTTCCTTGGGAGCAGAAAATCCCGAGAAGGTTCCAGAACGCTTGCCCGGGTTCCTTTGTCCCCGGGGGTGAAGAGCGCACGCTGCACGATTGTGTCTCTGCACGCGAGTGTGCAGACGCTCCCCGCTTCTCCTTTCTCGGGTTTTCGCTTCCTCTCTTGCCCCCACCCTGTTTCAAGTGGTCTCTGGCCCGTTGCCTGGGCTACAGGTGTTTCCCGTCACCTCGGCCTCCCTGCAGCCGCCACACACAGGACCCGGTCCTGAAAGGCCAGGCACTCCGCAGCAGTGCGTCACCCCCTGCGAGACAATGGCCACACCAGAGGAGGCCCGCCCCCTCTGCCCCAGGAGCCCTGAAGTGGGAGGGGAGGCGACAGCCTTGCGGTCACGTTGCCTGGCTGCGTTCACAGCGTGGGGTCCCCAGCCCTTCTTGGCACAGCCCAGACCTCGTGGCCAGCCCAGCAATCTGTTCAGCCAGCGTCCAGGCACCGTGGAAGTACCCGCCACAGCTGGGCAGCTGTTGACCAAGGCTGACCCGTACCAGGCTCCGGGCCCCGCCTGAGCTTAGGGCATTCGGCATGTCCTCCAGTTGTGGCCTTGAGGGCTGGCCGGAGTCAGTGAGGACCTTTAGAAAAATCCAGGCCTGGTGGGGATTCAGGAAATCGGTACCTTAGAAAACCCTCCCAGGTGACTCTGATTCAGAGAGGGCCACAGGCACCCGGCTCTGTCACCTCCTAGCTCTGTGATTGCCGCCGAGTTCCAACATTCTGGCCTTGATTTCTGTCTCTGAAAATGAGGAGGATGACGCCTACCTTCTGGCCTCCCAAGGTCATTGTGTAGAATAAATGAAATAGAATATGTGAAATCTGAAGGGTGACCACGCTTAAAGTCAAAAAGAATGGACGCAAACCCCCAGCCCCAGCACAAACCCTTGGGTGAACCCAGGTTACGGGAGGCGATTGTTCTAGAATCTTCCGGCAAAGTCCAGGCTAAAAACCAGAACGGAGTCACACTAAGTCCACCAAGCTGAAACTAAGCAGTTTATCAGATCTTGCAAAAAATCAGGATTAAAGAGATAATAGCTAAATTTCCCAAACAGGCCGGGTAAATGGATAATGAAGTTCTTTCCGCCTTAATCCTTTTCAGAAGTCGTCTCATCAACGATGCTAACTCATCACTTCTTTCCCTATCTTT
>JAJEJO010004027.1:0-66588 GCA_020662805.1 Glaucomys volans
GGCTTTTGTTTGTTTGTTTTTCATTTTTATATCTACCTTTTATGTCAAAGATTTTCTTCAGTTATCTTGGTTACCTCCCCATGATAAGACTCATAATAAAAAAATTAAAATAAATTAAAACACTATAAATGGGACTGGGGATGTAGCTCAGTGGTAGAGCACTTGCCTAGCATGGGTGAGGCCCTGAGTTCAATTCTTGATACTTTACACGCACACACACACACTGTAAAAAGAAATACTGTTTTATATAGAAAAATAAAAAAAGAATAAGCTACAAAGCCAAAAGAATGCTTACAAGGTACTTTTTAAGTAAAGTCATTTTCATTTTCATGATGAAATTTTAACTCAAGTTCCATTAGCTTACTTTGCTGACTGTATTTGTTGCTATTATTTTCCAAAATGTTCTCCATTTTCTTGTGTATCTTGAGATATAACAAATACCTAAAGCTACAATTATAATGGTAACTTTCATTTTCCACCTATTCTTACGCTTCCCAGCTTCCAAAATTTTGTTACTCTCGAGTCTTCTGTCCTTGACTTTGTGGGTTTATGTCTTTTCTACTTACTTCTGTTACGCATCATTTTAATGGAGCATTTGGGGTGGTGGTAGTACTGGGGATTGAACTCAGGGGTGCTCTACCACTGAGCTATATCCCCATTGAGACAGGGTCTTGCTAAGTTGCAGATGCCGGCCCGACTTGGGATCCTCCTGCCTCAGCCTCACAAGTCACTGGGACTACAGCTCAATGGAGCTTTGATCTCTATTCACTATGGATGTATGTATTCCATCTGCCTTTCTTACACTGAAATGGCATCTCCCAAGAATTCAAGCTTCAGCTGAGCCCCACCGATTGGGAGTTCAAGGGCGTTAGCACATTATTCCTGTTATCTATCTTCATATGACATTTGATTATTTTAAGTTTTCTTCTTAAAACTACACCTCAGTAACCTAACAAAGCCCAGGCAGCTAGAGCAGGGACACCACAGGCAATCAAGGATATGATACGGATAATTGTGAAACAATATAACTGACTAAAATTTGGTTTGCCTTCTCTTATCACCATGCATGAGCAATTCAAAACAATGCCAATGACAAAATACTCCTTTCTGAAAAATCTTCTGTTACTTTAAGTTTGAAACAATCGCTGTAGATACTATTGGTTTTAATTATAATGTGTAGCCCACACTGTAGCACATTTTAATTTCTTAACCTGTAATTAACAAGGACCTTAATTCAGAGGATTACAGCACATTCACTCCAGCAAAACAGGCTTCCTCAACCTGTAGGGGAAGGGCTTTCCCCCACCTCCATGCCTTTGAGTCTGCTATGCCAGACCTGAAATGGCCTTTCTCCATTGCTTGCTTGCTTTTTTTTTTTTTTTTTTTTTGGTACAGGGGATTGAACTCAGGGACACTCAACCACTGAGCCACATCCCCAGCCCTATTTTGTATTTTATTTAGAGGCAGGGTCTCACTGAGTTGCTTAGCACCTCACTTTTGCTGACGCTGGCTTTAAACTTGCGATCCTCCTGTCTCAGCCTCCTAAGCCACTGTGATTAAAGGTATGTGCCACAGTGCCCGGCCCCTCCATTTCTTTTTGTTTTGTTTTTAACATTTAATTTGGAAGAAAGAGAATAATGTATAATCTTCCGTCCTCCAATTTTAACAACCCTCATTACATGGTCGATTTATTTCCTCTATCCTTCCTCCCATTTGGGGGAATGTGGAGGAGTTAGAATAGTTAAAACTGATGAAAGTTATCCTGCCATCTCACCATAAGAACTTCAACATGCATCTCTAAAAGTTACGGCCTTTCCCCACATAACTGCACACCATTATCATAGCCACCAATTTCCTTATAGAGCATAATGCCCAGTCATAGTTCTTTCTCATTCTTCAGGTCACTTTCTCGAACTACCTACCTTTAGGTCCCACATCTATTATTCCCCATCCTTGCTCTTTCTATAGGACCCTTGTTAAACTTTGTGGCTATAATGCTACTTTGTTTCATTGGGCTTTATTTTCCCTGTCTCCCTCATTAGAATATAAGTTTCCTAAGGGGAAAATATTGTATTTGTCTTGTTCATCACTGACTCAACACAACTGCCAAGGTCATCCTGGCAACTCTTGACCCACAAAGAGTATGGAGATGGTTAAATATGGCATCATTTGGGGCAAAATAGAAAGGCAGCCAACAAGAGTACAGCTCATATCTGTTAACAGAGAGCAACAAGGCACAAACAGGTTACAATTAATAAAAAGTCATGATCTCTTGCCCAATTCCTGAATCGATGCCAGTTTTCAGACCCAGAACCTATAAACTAAAGAGGAAGGACCTGAAACACAATGGTAAATATATACTGTAATGATATGCCCTGTCCTTTCCCAATGGGGCCCATGGTCATCTACTCGGGGGACTATTAATGAGGAACGGGGGATACCCAGACATTTATGGGACTATTATAACAAAATATGGTTATCACTGACACCTAAAAACTCCACTAGAGTGAGGACACACAGGACCCAATGTCGTGCTTATAGACAATCTCCTAGGTCTGTGGACTCGTCCAGGGGCCATTTCTCTGGTCACCAAAAGTATAATGGAATTGACTTCTTGGAAGTTTGAGAACATCCACATTAGGTCCGTGACCTGTGGGTAAGAACTATCATCATGGGGAAGCCAAATGGATACCTATGGAACTACATCTAAGTAATTAAAACACCACAGCCCAGGGGGCTGGTGGGGATGCAGGAGTGGTGGTCCCTATCAAATCTCCATTTAATTCACAGGTCTGGCAGAAACTGATGGGTTCTAGAAAATGACTATTAATTTTATAATCTCAACCAAGTAGCAATCAAGCTGTCATGCAAGCATGGTATCTGTCCTGGAACAGCCTCAGGTCCAGGGAATGTGGCCACTGGTTGTGTTGAGTGTTTTCTCTTCTATCTCAGTCAGGAAAAAGGATCAGGACATTCACATGTACATGGAACAGACAATAATAAACACAGGGCAAAGGTAATTCTCTTGATCTCTGTCATGATATATTCAGAACAGATCAAGCACATCTGGATCTCCCACAGAACATCACAATACCCACTGCCTCAGGTCATCAAACTATGACCTGTGGGCCAAATCTGGCTTGTGTGAGTTCAAGGGATTTTGTGAACTTTGTTCTTTCTGCTCAATTTTGCTACAATCTTAAAACTGCTCTAAAAATAAAGTTTATTAATTTTTAAATCAAAAGAAGACTTTTGTAATATGTGAACATTATATGGAGTTCAAATTTTAATGTCCATAAATAACATTTTGTTGAATGCCTGAGTTAAGCAGCTGGGACAGAGATCATATGACCTCAAAAGTCTAAAATACTAACTATCCAGCCCTTTACAGAAAAAGATGGTACCCTAGTGACCAAGAGATGGCAATACGCTGCAGGCCTGGTAAGAAGGTTAGGTGATAAGCCCTATGAAGATTCAGGGACCTGGATCAACATAAAAGTCTTTAAGGATCCAGTTGTCAGTGGCATGCTGGGATATTCCACCAAATTAAAAAAAAAATTATTGCATCTTGCATTCTTTACTACAAAGAAGGAAACCCCATTCTTGTTAGGTCACTTGGGTTCCTAGTGGCAATACATTCTGCACTCAGGAATACTCTTCAGGCTGACACAAAAAGCTACAAGCTTTGAGTGGTGCCTGGAACAGGAAAAGACTTTGCAGCAGGTCCAGACCACAGTGCAAGCAGCCAGACCACCTGGGCTGGAGGATCCAGCAGACCCTATGTTTGGAAGTATCAATGGTAGAAAAGATGCCACATAGAACTTACGCAAGTCCTAAGAGGCACAGTTCCCAGAATTCTATAGCAAGGCCATGACATCTGTAGCAAAGAGTTACATACATATTAAAAGCAGCTCCTTGGCAAGCTCCTGAGCTTTGGTAGAGAGTGAACCATTGAACAAGGGATGCCAAGTGAGCAAGCATCCATAACTATAAATCATGAGCTCAGGAACAGATCCACACAACATGAAGTCTGGCAGACCTGGTAGCAGTCCATTGTAAGATGGAAATAGTAGATCTGTGAAGGAGCCTAGGCAGGACCAAAGGACACAAGATGACTCCATGCAAAGGTCTTCCAGACCCCAACATCATCCACCATGGTGCACCAGTGCCCCTCCCTGTGCTCAGGAGAACTTGTATATAATCAATTGAAGAAAGAGGAAATAGCCCGAGTTTAGTTTTAAAATCTTTTGGTTTGGTTTATGGGTTCAGGCTGAAAACAGCAGCTGCATTACAGCCCCACTCCAGGATGGCCTTGGAACACAGCGAAGGAAAGTCTTCCTAAGGGGCAGAGCTTTAAGAGCTGCAACTGTTCATGGACTTCGTATGAAACAAAGTCTCAGCCAGCACTGCTATCCAGCGGCTTGAGCAGGGCTTAATCCTCAGGCATGGATTTTCACACAATAAATAATTAGACCAGATGGTTCTATTCATATGCAAAAGAGGAACAGAAATGGGCCTACGACTGCTGTCAGATCATATACCCTACCATCCCAAATCAGCCAACCTGCCCATGCTGGGATGGCACTAGCTCAGAGACAAGGCCCCCTCCAGAATGGAGTACCATTCGCCAACTGCACTGAGTCAGAGACTTCCATAGACCTATATCCTCCCAGGAAAAAATACATGGGTCTGTTAACCAAGGTATAGAAGTGGAGTGGCACCACTTAGCATTCTTAATGACTATCTTCGCAACTCTGGTGTCTAGCAGGTCAGAAGTCCTGCTTCCCAAAGGAGTGTACTCCTGCCAGGGTGCAGAGCAAGGATCCGACTAGCTACAGGTTTGGGCCGCCACCTTGGACTCCTTGTGTCCAAGGACCAGCAGATAAGCCACCAGCTCCGCGGGGCAACTGAGACCAGCAAAGGTGAGAGCAGCAGGGATAGGTGAGGTCTACTAAATAAGAACTTGTGGAAGGAAAGCTGGGCGGGAAGGAAGACCCTGAATTGCTGCGTGCAACTGCCCACAGTGCTTAATCAACAGGGTCCCCACAAAGCGCGGAAAGGATTATTTCTAGCTTTGACTCTGCAACAAGGTGTTAAATGTTTTAATACCCCATACTCGCTTGAACCTTCTGGAAGAACTGTTTTCTAACTCATCAAGGAACAAGGCCCGCTGTCACTCCGAGCACACTCCCTCACCGTGGGAATGGGGCTCCCACCCTCGCTCCTGCACTGCTTCTGGCCCCCGCACCCGCGCCCTGCGCCCTCGGCGGCAAGACCCGCCCAGACCCAGCTCACCGTCTCCGGGCTTCAAGGCGCGCAGCGATGCGGAGGCGCCGGGCCTGGATCCGCTCCTGCGGGTTGTCAGAATTGACCGAGGGCTCGAGATTTGGGGTGGATAAGCGTTCTTCCACCGCCTGCTCCGTGTCCCCTGTGGACCCTGACGGATTCATGGCAAGAGCCTTCCCCTGGCCGCTCCACCTGGAGCCTCCCGGTTGCTAGGAACAAACCGTTGCCAGGGAAAAGCTGTCACCGTACCTGCAGTCGGAGTGGGTGCGCGCGCAGCTCTTCAGGCCCCGCCCACCGTTGCTCCTTACAAGTTTTCGGCTTTATTCCTCTGCCCTGATGTTAGAATGGGAGTAGAACCCAGTCCCAGACATACTGGTGGAGATTGTGGGTTCTCACCATGAGACTAGACGACTAAAGAGCTGGAATAAGTTGTGGTTCATCCCTTCCTGACTCATTCATTCATCAAATGAATATTCCTAAAAGTCATATTCTTCAAATATAGTTGAATGCCTACTATGTGCGAGAGCTAAGGACACTGGCATAGTCCCTTCCATATGGAGAATAATGGGTTCACTCGAAGCCTGCTGCCTCTGAAGTATGAACTGAAGTAGACTGCATCCATGTAGGCATCATCCGTTCATTTCTGAGCTCCTACTGATGCATTGGCCCCTGGAATGTGAAACCACCCTGCTATCAATACATTTATATCCAGCAAAGGATTGTCTTCTGTTGCTGTTTTCAATAGGGATAGCCTAAAACAATCTCACTATCACCCCCTACAATCATAGATTTATAGAAAAAGGAAAGGGGGAATAGAGGTAATGGTACAAAAGGTGGGGTAGGAGTACCAAAGCACTATTAAAACTCACAGAAGCTGGGCCTGCAGGTGGTGCATACTTAAGCCCAGCGACTTGGGAGGCTAAGGTAGGAGGATCCCAAGTTTAACGTCAGTCCCAAACTTAGCAGATCCTGTCTCAAAATATAAAAAACATTGGGGATGTAGCTTAAAGGTAAAGCCCTCTGGGGTTCAATCCCCAGTAACAAAAAAATGAATAAAAAACAATGTATCCAGAAAAACCCTTATTTCCTAGGCATTTTAATGTCTTGTTGTCAACAAAAAGTATTCTCATTAAGAATTAAAACCCTTAATATAAAATCAAGCTGAACACCATTTGATAGGATCTTGTCCCTTCAATCTGTGGGAAACTAATGAAAGGACAATGGCATAAGGACAAAATGGGGGTACTAGTCCTTGCCCTGCCCTGCCACTTTGGACAAGTCACAACTTCTTGAGGTCTATTTTCTATTTCAGTTGTATTTACTGTCTTTCTACTGAGCTCAGTCGGGTCAAGAAGTCCTTTGTGAATAAGACCTGCCAGGAGGCAAATAGAGTGTTTTTAAAATCAATTTTTCCAAGTCTGCAAGTGGTAGAGAACATGGAACAGCCTAAAGAGTCCAACTATTGCCTAGATCCTTGAACCATATCTGGCCAGTGTTGGTGGCAGTGGTGATGAGTATCGCTGCTAGGCTTCAGGCCCTCTGCCAAATCTCTCCTTTGTACCTCCAGTGTTAAACCTTCCTGGGAGTCATGGAATACAGGCAATGCAGATGTGTGTACTCTGTACCATCAGAGTAAGGTACAGCTCTGACCACGCACTGCCAGTTTCTGGTCCATGTTTCCACCACCCCTAAGAAGAAAAGCAAGTTCACGTGTGCACTGCAGCTAGGAGCAGGATACCATGAGAAAGTCAGTGGGAATCAAGGGTTACACAAGAAAGAGGTGAGAGAACAAAGGTATCATCAGAGTCCAGTGGCACCAGAGATGACCCAGATACCATCCCAGACATCTTCTGCAATAAGGACTCTGACTCTCCTTTTTCCATTAGACTTCAGGCAGTTCGGGGGCCTCACCCACTTTCTTCTCTTGGGGCAATTTGCGGAGGGGAGCAATAGAGGGGTGCTGGGGTGTAGCTCAGGGTAGAGCACTTGCCTAGCATGTGGAAGGCCCTGGATTTCATCCCCACTACCCAAAAGTTCTTTGCTGGCAAGAGAGTCCCAAATTGTGTGCTGGACACCCTCACCTAGGCTCACACCGTCACCATAAAAGCCACAGCTAGTCCCCTTTCCTGGTCAGCTGGGAGAATTTCTTGACTCTTGAGGACAGCCTCAATTATGTAATGAAGATTTTTAATAGTTGTGGAAAACAGATACGGTTTTTTACCACTAAAAGGGCACCTCTAAAGAGGACATTCATCCACCACCTATTAACTGTTAAATTAGCATGTGCCTTGACTGGGCATTTCTACTTAACAGAATCATCCTTAGGAGATAATGGGCCTAGGTTATACAGCTCCTTGGAGTTGTAAATGTGTTTTATTCAATACTGTATACACATCACCTAACACAATACCTGGTACATGGTAAGTGCTCAACAAATACTTGCTGAGTGAAAGAAATGCTCACAGGACGTCTTGGAGAGTATGTTAAAGGTTCACAGGGTGGTGGGTGGGGAAGGAGAAAGCTTGCAGAGAGAAGCACTTTATGTCCCTTAGATTTGTTCGGATTGTCTGGCCATTGTTCTATGTGCAATTTAGTTAATATTGAGGGGTATTAGAGAATAATGCCCAAAGTTTGTTAGAAATGGCGAAATAATCAATACATCAATATCCTTTCTTTGGTTTTTAGGAAGAGCTGTCTTCTGGGAATGACCTTTGTTAATCCACCTCTTGAAGCTAGGGGTAGTCCTGAACTGAGTCATTGGAATGATGAAGAGGAAGAAGAGGAAGGGTGAGGGGGAGTGCTCTTTGCTAATATCTCCATGTCTGGAAGAAAGCTTTAGATAGAAATGTAGATCTACGTGTGCAGGTTTAGTAAAGTACTTGTTTATTTTGCACAAAGTTCATACTTTACTTCACAACATCTAAGCTTTCTAGATGTCCTGAGACAGAGTATATCATAAAATGTACAGCCAGTGAATTAGCCGACTTGTAAATATCTTTTCATTATAGTTGATAGAAAAGATGCATCTTGGCCATGGAATTGCTGACCTCTGGGCAGTGTGTACCAGGGCTTGTTCATTAGGATGCCACAGAGGGCAGAAGGAAGCACACAGGGAGAGATGGGAGCAAGCGCTCAGGATTTACCTTTGATGTGAGCCATTGATGCATGTGCGTCTTCTGGTTGTACCAGGGGAATGCTCTCACTCACTGGGAACATGATTTCTTGCTAATATTTTAGTAGTAAAAATCTGGTAATGAACCATCTTGGAATGCTTGGTGCATTCTGTTGCTTTGTCTCATTTTAAATTGAGCATTAAGGGAATGCATTATTTCAGTGGTAACTCTGCCAACATGTCTTTCTATAGACCTGATGCCATTTCTGCCTTCAGTGAATTAAGAAGGCAGGATTACAATGCATACTCTTGGTTATCAAAAATACTTATGTAGCTTTGGGATTTTGAATTGGGGAATATTCATGATGTGTGGAAAAGCATAATACACACTAATCTCAATCACACAAAAAGGGATGTTGTGTGTACACACATGACCTGAAGGAACATGTCCAACTAATGTTTGCATAACTTTATTCTTTGCTTGTGTTTTTCTGCTTCCTGTAATGCACATATTAACTCTTAAAAGATTAAAGCTATCTTTAAAATCGGGGGAAAATGCATACAGGTAGCTAGGCATGGTGACACATGCCTGTAACCCTAACAACTCAGGAGACTGAGGCAGGAGCATCTTAAGTTCAAGGCCAGCCTCAGCAACTTAGTGAGACCCTGTCTCAAAATATAAAATTTTTAAAAAGGGCTAGGGAAGTGTCTCAGTGGCTTAGTGCCCCTGGGTTCAATCCCTGGTACCCCCCAAAATAAAATCTATATGGCTACTCTACAATATTAAAAAAATGGATATGATTCAAAGAATCAATAGGTAACTGATAAAGCATGCATGGGATGAAACACAATTTAAGAATAAAAATGACCCAAAATATATCAAAACATATACTAAATGAGGGAAGATGCAGTACAACATTTAAAGTATGACCCCAGCTTTATCTGAAATACATAGAGAATGCAAAGGAGAAAAGCAGGGAAGTCCACTGGGTCCTGTGTTTATGAGTGACTTCTGTATTTTTTATTCTAAAAAAAAAACCCTGTTTTTTGCCATGTCACTTTAAAAAATTATTATTTAATAAAAATAGCTTGATTTTTCTTTGCAGGGGGGAGGGTACTAGGGATTGAATCTAGGAGCACCTTATCTCTGAGCCACCTTCCCAGCCCTTTTTATTTTGAGACAGGGTCTCACTAAGTTGCTCAGGCCTAAATTCAGCAATGTAGGCTGGCTTTGAACTTATGATCCTCCTGCCTCAGACTCCTCAGCCACTGGGATTTCAGAGTGTACCACCATACCAATTCCTTCCTTTTTCGGGGGGCTGGGTACCAGGGGTTGAACTCAGAGGCACTCAACCGCTAAGCCACCTCCCCAGCTCTATTTTGTATTTTATTTAGAGGGTCTCACTGAGTTGCTTAGCACCTTGCTTTTGCTGAGGCTGGCTTTGAATTCAAGATCCTCCTCCCTCAGTCTCCTGAGCCTCTGGAATTACAGGTGTGTGCCACTGCACCCTGCTTATTAATTTTTTTTTTCTTCTAAATGAGAGGCGACAGGAGATCCTGAAGAGACTAAGGCAGGCATGAGTATGGTTGTCACAGCTTAATATCTCAGGAATATGTGTTCACCCTGATGGACTACCAGCACCCAATCCATTCCTCAAATGATAGAATGTAATCCAAATGTGGACCTGCTTTGAGAAGCGACAGTAATTAAGTCCACAGAAGAAAAACATAGGGAATGAGTTAATTTTAGCAAGAAACTACAACCATTACACAGTGCAGTGTGTTCATGCCTGGGATCAGCACATCTCTTGGGCTGATCTATGAAGAGAATGAAACTATAATTGGGAAGTTTCTTGATATGTAGCATTGTTATGAATTCAGGGACCCGCAGTGCAGATAACACGACACAAAGAACAGATGGGTCGAGTCCTTAGAATATGGCACCCTCATCCCTGGGTAAGTGGGTTTTGAGTTATAATAAAACAATCCTTTGGCTATACGTGCTTCCATGGCTGGGCTGACTGGCCCTCTACCTTCGGCTTAATCTTTACCCCCCCCCAGGGGGTGGGGGTGGAAATGATGTTGATTTTACAAGTCAGGTCACAGAGTTATTTACACATCTATATTTATACTAAATCACCTTAACTGGAGTTTGGGAATATTGGCAAACATTGGGGAAACTTCTTGATGTTCAGCAAACATTTTAACTTCTTGGTTTATTGCTGTCCCAATTTGTCACTTTTACTAGACTTCAAAAGCAATCTTGTTTTATTCAATTTTGGTTATTTTTAGAACTGCCTCACCATTATCTTCAAAAGGTACAAAGAATGGAACGAGAAAGCAGGGGAGTCAGGAGCTGCAGTCATATTATATGGCCTAGAAAAAAGTTGAAAGGTAGAAACAACTTGCTATTACTTAAAACTGAGCATCTGGGGCTGTGGCTCAGGGTTACATAAGAGTGCTCGCCTAGCAAATGTAAGCACTGCTTTTGATCCTCAGCATGCATCAAAATAAATTTTTTTAAATGAAGGTATTGAGTCCATCTATTAAAAACAAACTAAGATGAAATTTTAAGGTGGTTTTGATTTGCATTTCTTATAACCCCAATTAGAATGTCTTTTATTAAGAATACAGGCAACAGGTGTTGGCGAGGATGTGAGGAAAAGGGTACACTCATACATTGCTGGTGGGAGTGCAAGTTGGTGCAGCCACTCTGGAAAGCAGTGTGGAGATTCCTTAGAAAACTTGGAATGGATCCACCATTTGACCCAGCTATCCCACTCCTTGGCCTATACCCAAAGGACTTAAAATCAGCATACTACAGTGATGCAGCCACATCAATGTTCATAGCTGCTCAATTCACAATAGCTAGATTGTGGAACCAACCTAGATGCCCTTCAATAGATGAATGGCTAAAGAAACTGTGGTATATATACACAATGGAATATTACTCAGCCATAAAGAAGAATAAAATTATGGCATTTGTAGGTAAATGGATGATGTTGGAGACTGTTATGCTAAGTGAGATCAGTCAATCCCAAAAATCCAAAGGCCGAATGGTCTCTCTGATAAATGAATGATAATGCATAATGTGGGGGGGAAGGGTGGCAAGAATGGAGGAAGGATAGATAGCATAGAGGGAAGGGAGGGGTGGGGTCGGGGTGGGGGGGGTAAGAATAATAACAGAATGTGTGACAGACATCATTGCCCTGTGCACATGTATGAATGCACAGATGGTGTAATTATACTTTGTGTACAACCAGAGAAACAATAGCTGTACTCCATTTGTGCTCAATGAATCAATAAGCAAATAAAATAAAATAAAATAAATAAAAACTAAGAAAAAAAAAAAACCTGAGCACCTACCTTATAGACCACTCACCTGGCCTGCATTATCCTCATTTAATCCTCATACAGCGTAACTGGGGTAATATTCAACTCATTTTACAAATGAGGAAACTCAAGAGTTAGGAAAAAAAAACAATGAGTTCCCTGGGACGAAACTTAGCTGAATATGACTAAGAAACATTCGTTGTTTGGAAGAGTCTTGAGAAACTCTCAGAATAATAAAAAAAAAAAAAAAAGGAAGGAGTATATGAAAAAAGGATGAGAGAGGGAAAAGGAGTAAGATGCTTTGAGGGTACTGGGTCCGAGTTTTGATAGACCCAAGCGTGACTGCAGCATTTACCTGCCGAGGGTCAGGATGTGTGCTAGCTGTCTGCAGATAGAAGGAGGGGGGAACTGCTAAGACATTGGCAGGGCAGGAAAACGAGGGCATGAGCTGGAAAACTGGCCAAGGTCAAGACATGGGGTCCACCCTCCCTCACCTCCAAATCTGTTACAGAAAACATTTTTAAATGCCCATTGGAAAATAGTCTTCTTAGAAGCAAAGTTAGGTAATGGATGTTCTGATTTATATATTATAATTTAAGTGTGCCGGGTGTGGGTTAACAGGTTTTTGTAAAAAAACAAGGTCTGGAGAATAGTCTAGAAAACTAACACCATGTGTTAACACTGTTTCTATGGGGAAATGCTTTTGAGGAAGAAACTATCACCTTAAAAACTAAGTGTGACACAGTTATTATCTCCCACTTTGGGAGAGTCAAGAGAGTGTACTGTGAATAAGCTATTACTGCCACCTGTCTCCCTTTTCTGAAATAAGTCACAAGACCAAAAACAAGGAAGATTTTTAAATGTTTGCTTTAGAACAATCATTGATTCTTAGACAGTGGCTGTATATTATTCTTCCATCATGGTTCCCTCCCCTTTTGCACCTTCCACGCAACAAGTAAAAAAGACAACCTGAAAACAATTAAAAGGATTTAAAAATTATTTACTCTTTTATTACAATAAATATTTATCAATAAAAGAATTAAACAATCTTAACCTAAAACCTACTGCATTACTTTGGGGTTCACAGCAGCAGAAATAAAACATAAATCCAGTTGAAAGGTCAAGGCTTCTAGAATCCAGTGACAAGAAACAGTCAGGTCTTGATTATCTGGGCTAGCAGCGGGGAACAGTAATACAGATAATGCAAAAATAACATCGAGATGCACTGAAATTGTATATCAAATTATCTCAGACTTCACAACATTCCAGAGAAGCAATTTAAGCAAGTTGCAAAGCTCCACTTCTGTAAGAGTGAGAGTTCTCCCCAAAGAAGCTCAGGGAAACAACTCTCAGAGCTGCCTTCTAGCCAGAAATAGACTCACTAGGTGCAGATCCAAAAGCCTCCACCCTGGTGGGAGCAGCCTTCATTCTGTGAAAGTTGTCTTTATGGCTCACACAATCCCTGGTGAAAGGGACACAGAAAGTGACATATTTTAAAGGGCTTTCTCAAAGACTGAGATGAACTGGAAGGAAGACAGGCCATGGCTCCAGACCAGGAAGAGGCTTCAGTTACAAGCCACATGCACACTAAGTCCGCATGAAGACACAATCTGGTTGATAATCAGGAGTAGACCCCATGTACATATGATATCATACATACATATGTAGAGAATATGTGTACATATTAAATATGTCTATATATACAGCACACACATAACCAGATAAAATAAATGTTACAATATTTACCATGAACACAGCAAGTCCTAGAGAGACCAGTTACTAATATGTTCAATTAAACTACCTGAAAGGGAAAAGATTTTTATGCTCCTCTCCATCTTTCTAATATATTCTCTACTTGCAGCAAACGTATTCCACCTGCTCCAGTGGTGCTCTTTCTAGGTACCTGAGAAGGAATGAATTATCCTCTTGTTTGAGAAGACTACAAAAGGCCAACTGTAACAGGGCTAAGCTACACGACTCAATAACTAACGTGGCCATGATTCCTACGAACTATTTTTAGTCACAGGGCATGAAACCCCACTCAGCAAAGTATCAGTTTCTTTTTCCACAACTGGTCACAAATTGAATCCATTATGTCAGATGGCAAGGGAAAAGGCAAAAGCAGGTAGCCAGGAGTTTACACCTTGGCAATTAATCATTGCCTTCCCCTTGACCCACAGGTTATCTGATTTTAAAACACTGGAATCTGGAGTTCAATACTGAATTCTATTTTCTTGGGATATCTTGTAATGAGCAAATCATTATATGTAGCTGGGTCTTTATATCCCAAATGGCTGCTCTAATGAGGTCAAGTTATCTAAACAAAATAAACTACAAAAAAATTAATATTGTAAGCATTCTCAATTAGTAGTTACTAAGCTTCAAGTCTGACACTGAATGATAACAGTAATTCAGACTGATGATGCAGGAGTCACAGATCTTGCCAAATCGAATCAGGCTTCTTTTATAACCTGGTTAGTAATATCGAGTACTAACAAAACATGTTCCAGGTCAAGAACTTACTCTTCAGATATTAAAAACTGCTCATTAAGAATATTACAATCCAGAATTCATGGCCAATTGGATATTTTAATAAAAAATATAATTTTTTTAATAAAAACCCCACATCAGCTCTCATTTTAACTGTTACTCATAAATCTGCTCAAGAGAAGACCTTACATAGCCAGAGACTTAAGACACCCATGGCACTAAGCCACTGTGCCTTCAATACTGTCTGATTTCAATTTTTAGTGTATGTGTTGCCAAAGCAAGTGTTCTGTCACTATTTCAATGTTGCATTTAGGTTCTCAATGGCCATGATCCAATCTGCATTCTTTAAAAACAGCACTACTCTGATTTAGCCCAGCTTTCTAAGAATGATTCTCTGAAGAGGAAGACAATGTAAATGGTCTGTGGAAGAACAGAACAACCCTTCTGTTGTGTTCAAATGGATTTTCCTAGAAAGACAAGCCCTTGCTAAAGTATTCGCCAATCAGTCCATGCAGCACTTTCCAGTTCTGGGAACCTGGTCTTCCTGACCAAATGCAACATAACCCCCTTGATCAGGCTACCTGAGAGGGCACTCTGAATGGCAGAACTTTTCTTGCTACCCTAAATATGAACTCATTTAAGATCTGCCTGTATAAAGAGCAGATCTCTGTTTAAAAACAAACCAAAACCAGTTAGACTGCTCTCTTACATATGTGTTTATTAAAGAGCAAAGCATATTACTAGCATGCAGGTTAAAAAGTAAGGTTATGTTTATTTTGCACTGTAGAAATGAATCAGCCAACAAATCCAATTTCCATGGCTCCATGCAAGGAAGAAACAAACATATCACCACTTTCTCTGAAAAAGTTAACAACCATGATTTACCACATATCCTCAAGTAACTGCCTGCCATGTCAGTTATTTGTACCACTGTCAAAGCTAAAGACCAAAATACACAAATCACATGGGTTACATAATTAATAAAGGAAAATCAGAAATTTATGCAAGCTTCCTAAACTGCCCAGAGCACCACACTTCCAAATTTCACAGTGATTAACTTAACATCACTTTACAGTTAAGACTGTCATTTTAAATGTACATGTCAAAGTGCTTCAAATGCAGCATACTAGTTAAACTTCTTCCTGGAAGGTTGTAGTACTGGCAGCTAACTTAGTAAGATTATTCACCCACAGGGTGTTCATGGAAGGGCAGTTGCCTTACCAAGATACCCCATGGGACAAAGAAAATTCTGGTCTGACTTCACAAATGTTCTATGTGCAACTGATCAAGTCCAGAACTGAGGTCAAGATAAGGCCACTCTGAACACAGGCATCAATACAACCAAAGATTTCTGAATAAGATTTTGGCTCATTTGGGGACCTAAAGTCAAAAGTCCCAGTCCATCAGGCTTACTTTTTCCCTCTGACACATTTTCAGACCTTGACTAGTCACGAGATCTAAGGCAATAAAAAAAAAAAAAAAAAAAAAAAAAAATTGAATGCAGCAAGATCTAGAAGCAACAAAGCAAGGCCTGAGTGGGCTGTCTCTGTTGTAAGCGGTGGCTAGTTGGGAGGAAACCCAGGTGAAGAATGAAAAAGATGAATTAATTCCAATTAAAATATAAAAGGGAAAAGTAGGCTTTGATTTAAACACCTCCAGATGACCTTTTTATTCTCTATAGGTCACAGAGTCAAAGTGTGCCTCGGAAAGCAAGGTATATTCCAAATGATTTTTGATTGACTACAAAATAAACCAGTTCTTTAAAAACTAAATACAGGAAGCCTCCAAGTTCATTAAGCATTAAGGTGGTCCCCTTTTCCTTTTCAAACATACACTATGGGCTGGGGATGTAGCTCGGTGGTACAGTCCTTGTCCAGCATGCACAAGGCTCTAGATTCAATCCCCAGCATCATTTAAAATAAATTTTTTAAAAAAAGACACTATACTTTTTTCCTGTATATTCCCTGAATACCCAGCTCTGGGTGATAATCAACATTCTTTTGGTATCTATTTAGAATCTGGGTAACTCCATACACACTCCTCTTCCCAAGACTTCTATATGAGAATAAATGACAGATTAGAAGTAGCACTACAACATCCGAGACCACAACACTTAACCTTCCCAAAACCAGAATTAAAATTATATTAATCATAATATTAAAACGCCAAGGAAGAACACTGACCTTGTTATTTTGAAAGTTACACACTCTATTACCTGAAAACTAAAGCACATAGCTACCTCTATTACTATTTGTAAAGGAAAGACACTTCGTAAAATTGTGGCAATTTCAAACAGTGAAATGCAGTAAGATCATGAATATTAAAGGATCAAAAAAGGCAGCCGTAGCATATTCTTCGGGTATTTTGAAACTTTTCTATCCCACATACTTCCTCAAACACAGGGGAATTATTTTCTTACAAGGCTGAGGGGCATTTTTCATGCCATAAGCTGAAAAGAAACCTCTTACAAGTCTATGTGACTTTGGTCAGCAGAAACACAATGCAAACCTCCGGCCTGGCTAAGGCACTCTATTCTGCAAGTATAGAAAACATGCATGTATGCTCCTGACCATGGCACTGCTCCCCACAAGGCAGCCAGTGTGTGCCAGGGAGAAAGGCTGGGGTGTAAACTCACCCAAAATTTCATGCAGAAGCTTGCAATCTCTTTTATACTTTGGAAAGGTAATTATAATTGGCATGACAGAAATGCACAGAGCTAATGGTAATTAAGTCCTTCATCAGCTGCTGTGCCCCCTGCAAAAAATGGGGGCTTTCAAAATGCACCATCAAGATGGCAGACTAAAACAAGAGAAGTCAGCAGTACAGGAAGGTTTAACACAAGTCCACAGTATTCTGGAACAGTCAATTGTTCAGTTTCCCTTGTGGACAATCTCTTATCTTTTACCTACGGCGTAATTCCTTACCAACACAGGGAAATATGTCATAAAATATAGTCACAAAACAACTTTTAAATATTCTTGATGCAACAAAATGTGGGCAGAAACACATTTAGAAGTAAAAGAGCCCCCAAATTACAGAACATAACCCAAATGACCCTAATGACAGAATTAAAGGGTTGTTTTTTGTTTTTGCATTTTTTAAATACACTGTACAAGGTGAAAAAAAACCTGTGGTCCAAATTTGTCACTTTATAAATATTTATCAGTTCTTTCATACAAAGTAATCTCATCCTGTGTACACGGTCAACAAAACAGTAAAAATGATTAGGTAAGAAATCTTAAAACAAAGTTTCTCCCCCACTTCAAGTGAATACTTTATCCAGTTCAATTATACAGATGACACAAGATGAGGCAAACACAAAATGGTTACCTTCACTTAATTGGTTCATTTCTCTGACCTGCATGATGGCAATTTATTAACAAACATGGATTCACTCTCCATATTTCCAAATTATGTCAATATCTCATCTATTTTCACTATTCACTTTTTTCTCAGAGAAAGTCACCAAAACTAAACCTTTACAAAATTTTTTTTTTTAAATGAGTAGGAAGCTCCTTGACTCATTTCTAATAACCTGGATGACAATGATTAGAATTTAAAAATTTTAAAACAAAATATCAATTACAGTTATTTCTTTACAAAGCAGCAGACTGAAATTCAACAAAGGAATATACTATAATATTTAACTACAATCACATTCATAGATAAATAATGGTTAAGAATTTAATTACATATCAACACAGTGGTGCCTATTTTTTCCAAGTGCAACCTGTCCAAAAAGAAATAAGGGTTTAAGATACACTCTTCATTCAAGCACAAACTTCATTCAGTGGAAAATAAAAGAAAATCAGCAAGTAAATTTCACCACCACCAAACTAAATGAAGACAAAGTCAAAAAGAAAGAGAATAAAATATCCACATTTATGAATAGATATGATTTATAAAATGACCACAATGAAGGTAAGAGTTTTTTGTTATTAGCAAACCTTAAAAATTACTCCAAGTCATATTAAGGGAATAGGTACTGGGTAAGGCATATATATAAAAAGTTTTCTTCAAGGGGAGAAGTGGGCACATTCAGGAAGAGAGTATTTCTCTCTGCTTTATCCCATATGAAATAAAAAACATAGCATCTCACCCCCAAAAGGAGAGTGAGAAAAAGCAAGGAAGGACAGACGGACAAATTGAGTCAGAAAACTAATTTTGTTCATAGTGAGATTCATGAGATTCCTAACTACAATTTAAATCTCCTCTTAGAAGGTACTTTATCTGCATTTCTCACAAGTAATTACACAAGACTGGGGACTGTCACACACATTCTTACAATCATAGCTCACAGGCACCAAATCCCAGCAACCTCAGCTGAGAGAGAAAATGCCACATTTAAACAAGGAACTGTGCCAATGGATGAGCTATAATTATAATCCATTCTCTACTAAGTATAAACAGAATATTAATCTTTAAAAGAAATTAAACCATTTATCAAGATCTGTTCCATAATAAAGATAGCCAGAATACTAGAGAATCTCTTTGCTTCTGAGGACAAAAATCATTTCCATGGGAAAGAGAAACCAACATTTGGCAACCGCATACTGTTCTGTAATAGTTGGCATCTCTGGCTAAAGGAAACTTGTTTTTTTTTTCCCTATATTACTTTTGAGCTATTGATACCTTCCACAGCTACTGCCTATTATGAAATACCAAATATGAAAACATGCTGTGGTTTTCTGAATATTATCAGTGTTCCTAAACCAATCTGGGGGTTTTAAAAATAAAAACAAAACATCTTTAACTCTGTATGAGCCAAAATATTATGGATTCATGAAGCTAAAATCAATAGGAAGAGTTTGCTGGTCTAATGAACATTATGCTTAACCAAAATATCACATGGTTTTATAAAAAATAAGATAAGCTTGAAGTTAGAAGGTCCAAAATTCCACAAGTTCAGATCATGTTTCATTCCTGCTGTCCAAGTACCACATGCACTGAGATCCCATGTCTGTCAAGCAGATCAGTTTAGTTCAATGGTGATGGATGAAATATTTACAAGCATCTATTTACAGTATTTCTTTCTGAAGATTACAGGCCAATATTCTTTTCTTCCATTCCTAGTCAATCTGAATTGGGTTTCTTCAATGAGAAGGGGTAAATCTGAAAATGGCTGCTCAACTGCTTAACCTATGAAAAATCAGAACACAAGACAGTGACAAATATATACCTTACTGTTTTAAAAACATAAAATTCACCCTCTGCAGAGAATAACTTACTGACACAGTATAAGTCATCAGAAATAACAAAGAGGTTCTGCCTGATTAAAAATAGCTCAAGAGCTAGTTAGCTAGCTGAATGGGAGTAATAGAACTACCCTGGGATAGTTAGTACTTGAACCTGGATCTCCTTGCTCCAAAATCTAGCCTTTCCAGAGATCTCTAGACCAGACAAACTCATATCCAAATCTACTGAAAACTACAAGATTACTTGAATTATAATATCTAGTAAATCAAGTAATTACATTTATGATTAGATACAATCTTCAGTTGACACACTTCTAGGTAATCATTCCTAACCCTGATGAAGTAGTATAAAACTGGATCTGTTAATTTAGAAAGGCCATATCGGTTAGGGTATTCCTAGTAGGTAGGCAAGAACATAGCTACATGCCAGCTAACAGATGTCATTTATTTGATATTTATTATATTGTATATGTTTCAGGAGTTCAAATCAATGTTTTATGTGGCCTAGCAAGTTTTACCTCCTGGTCAGAAGCTAGGGTGTGATTAAACAAGGAAAAAAGACAAGAAAGATGTTCCCAGAAATTCTCTCAGTTAGCTTGACTATTTTCCAGATTTTTAACAATGAGTATGTACTACCTTTATAATTTAAAGAAAAATGTGTTTTGATTTGCTATGTATGGTATTCTAAAGATATGCTTCTGAAGGGTTGAACAAATTAAAACAATTACAGAAGACATTGGCAACTGTGTTTTATGTCAGGCATATGACTGATGAAATATCAAAATAAGGGTCCCAGTGTATTGATAGAAAACATGTTAAGCTGGGTATGGTGGTGCACACCTGTAATCCCAGCAGCCAGGAGGTTGAGGCAGGACTGCAAATTCAAAGCCAGCCTCAGCAACTTAATGAGACTCTGCTTCCACAAATAATGATAAATAAGGGCCGGGGATGTGGGTCAGTGGTTAAGTGCCCCTGGGTTCAATCCCTGGTACAAAAAAACAAAAAACCAAAAAAAAAAAACAAAAAAACATGTTAAATGTACGCAAATATAAAACATAAATGACTGATGTCTTATGTCATGATTCATCAGATTTGTCACATTCTCTCCTCCCATGACAATTTCATCTACTTTGTTCTAATCAATGAGGGCTAATTTGGAGACAGACACTAAGGGAAGAAAGCCCAAGTTTAGCAACATATGTAAGGTATAAAGTTGTTCACAAGCATGACACTTGTCCCCCTATTTTAAAAATGTGTATGATAATATAGAAGCAAAGTCATTTTGTTTCTCAAACCAATTCACAGGAGGGTTCTCTTAGAAACAATACCAAACAGAAGCACTTTAAATTGTGAGTATCCTTTACATAATCCTATTCCTATGAAATTATCCTCTGAATATAAAACTGATAGAAGAAAAAATATTCCAGAATTGTTCACACCAACATTATTTATAATGATGATAATTATTAAAATAACTGGGTTATGATTAGTAAATTATATAATGATTAAGCACTTTCCGTGGTGGAATATTGTGTGGCAATTAAAATTCAACCATGCAACTGTGCTAAAATATGTATTAAGATTTGCAAACACATCCTAAAATTCATTTTCTTTGATTTTCCTCCTTATTTATTATTCTGCTGATGAGGGTTCATGAAGTAAAGCCTCACATAGTGTAAAAAGTCTGAAATTTTAACTGCCCTACTACATTGTTCAAACTGGGTAGGGGAAAGAAACCAATTTTAGTTTCTTTCTAAATTATGTTAATGAACAAAAATGCCCCTAAAGCTAAAGAAGTAAAGAAATAGATAACAAATAGTATTATCTGGTCCTACATAATTGAAAGCACAAAGCAGTTTATAATTCTATGCAACAAGAAAGTGGCTAGATATATGCCCATTTAAAATAAGAACTAGGGCTGGGGTTGTGGCTCAGTGGTAGAGAGCTTCCCTAGCATGCCTGAGGCCCTGGGTTCAATCCTCAATACCACATAAAAATTAAGATATTGTATCCATCAAAAAATAAATAAATAAATAAATAAATAAACAAATAAAATAAGAACTAATACATAAGCATTATCCAGCTTTAAAAGCATTTATAGTTATTATAATCATTAGAAAAACAATATCTGACATTATCTGGACATTATTTCAAATTTAGGGAATATCCCCAAATCTTTCCAGCTACTACAGTTAATTTCTTTTAAAATTTTCCATTGCCTTTTTCACTATTTATAAACAACAAATGAAACCAGATTTATTCACTTGATTACTTACCACTCGCACTCCATAATGGATGTGGGCCAGAGTAAAGACAGATGTTAATATATACAGGAGAAGACTCTCAAGGTAAGAGGCTACTCCCAGGTTCACTGCTATGACAACCAAGAAGAGAGGAACGAGCAACCAATTCAAAGCTGGGCACCGCGTGCTGCTCATTTGACAAACAATCAGCTGACACTTGAAGTTGGTTTAAAAAAAGAAAGTTTAATTAGCAAAGCACTTCCAAAACTAGTCAGTCCAACGTTTTAAAAATATTCAAGAACTTAAGCCAACCCATTTACATTATCTTAGTAGTTCTCAACTACGTGAGGGCCCAGGTGGACTCCAGACCCAACCCCCAAACACACAGAGCTTCAGAATGTGTGTCAGAAGAGATTGGAAAAAGCTGGATTCAATGGCACATGCCTGGAATCAGGAGGCTACTATGGAGGTTGAGGCAGAGGGCCAGGTCAGGCAACTTAGTGAGACCCTGTCTCAAAATACAAAACAAAAAAGGGCTGGGGATGTAGCTCAGAGTTGAGCACCCCTGGGTTCCATCCCTAGTCCAGACATGCCATGCATGAACTCCCACTCACACACAGAAGAACCTGCAAATTCTACTGCAGTCTCTAAATCTTTGGTTTCAAAGAGCACAATAAAATAATTTTCAGCATGTTCTGTCCTTGAAGTTATTATTTAAGTTTCTGATTTAACATATTTAAATAATCTGCTTAGTTCTAATACTACACGAGTCCTCAAATTATCTACTTGTCACATATTCCTGAAGTACAGCATTTCCTTTTGTGTGTGTGGTTTTTTTCATTTGTTCTAATTAGTTACGATGACAGTAGAATGCATTTTGACACATCATATATAAAGGAGTATAACTTCTCATTCTTCTGGTTGTACATGATGGAGAGTTACACAGGTCATGTAATCATAAATGCACATAGGGTAATACTGTTTGATTCATTCTACTATCATTCCTACCCCCATATTATGTGTGTTTTATACTGGAAATTGAACCCAGGGGCACTTTACCACTAAGCCATATCCCCAGCTATTCATATTTTTTATTTTGAAACAGTCTTGGCTAAGTTGCTGAAGCGAGCCTTGAACTTACTGTCTTTCCTGCTTCAGCCTCTCAAATTGCTGATCACAGGTGTACGCCATTGTGTCCGACTATTTATTATGATTTTTAAAAAATTTTTTGTCTGTTCTTTTTTTCTTTTTGGTACTGGAGATTGAAACCAGGGGTGCTTTACCGCTAATCCACATCCTCAGCCCTTCTTATTTTTTGAGACAGGGTCTCATTAAGTTGCTTAAGCCTCACTAAATTGGTGAGGATAGCCTCAAACTTGTAATCCTCCTGCCTCAGCCTCCCAAGTTGCTGGGATTTCAGGCATGCGCCACCATGCCTGACTATATGATGATTTTTTATTTTAATTTTTTTTAGATGTTGATAGACCTTTATTTTATTCATTTATTTATATGCGGTGCTGAGAATCGAACCCAGTGCCTCACACATGCTAGGCAAGTGCTGTACCACTGCGCCACAACCCCAGCCCCAATGATGATTTTTAAAAGAAAAAAAAATATATCTTACTGTGATGTTGGCAAAAGCTGTTCCAACCATAAAGTAGAATACTCTAGGATGTAGCTCTAAAATATCTGAAGGTGACCGGAGGATCCAGGCTGTAGACAAAATGAAGAGCAAACATGGAGAAAAGAAGGGAACCATAGCTTCATAGACTGAATTGTGTTTCAAGGTGTTACTTTTATAGCTTCTGGAAAAAAAAAATCAAGTAATACAAAGAACATTATTACATATAAAACTTATCTTGTACAGTACTTTGCTGTTTCCAAAGTTCTTTCACATTTATTCTGTTATTTTACACTTAGTTATCCTATGGCATAGAGAGAGCCATCATTATTAAAATCGTAACTTCATAGAGTAAGAAAAAGAGACTAAATTCATATAACCTGATTCAAGAGGCAGGGCAAATCTTCTGGCTCCTGGTCCCCTTTTTAATCTCTTTAACCCAAACTATCAACTGCTGTGTCAATAATGTAAAGATGAATACAATTTGGTCTTTGTTCTATGAAACATTCTAGTAGGAGAAATAAAGTCAACATGAAATAGCAGTACTACTTTAATACAAAGTGATACAGAACTTAAAAGTAACATGTAATGCACACAAAGACCCTGAAGTAAGACTGCCAATACCACATCCTGGTATCTGTAAGCACACAGCAAGTAATCCAATACGTTTGTTTACTCATCTGAACACACCCCACATTCTAGTCCTGTTTTTTGCCATGGAACACATGACCCCGGGCAATATGACATCTAATTAGACTCTAAACATTATGAGGAGGAAACGACTCAATCTCTAAAGACTTCAGAGCTTCAAATTTTATGGCTTCTATAAATGACTACCAGTCATAATAAATAGGGAAAAATCATAGAGCTTAGCTTGACATGGATGAGATTCTATGAGACAGACAGCTAAAAGATGAAGGAGAAAGTTTTTCAACTAGAGGAAACAGTAACAGAGGAAATAGCAGGAAAAAAAATTACTGAGAAGGGAAAGATCCCACCTCCCAGCTCTTTCCCCCGAAGGCAGGAACTTCTATGCAACTGCTATTTGAGAACAGCTAGCCTAAATCCAAATTTGGTCCTAACCTACACACATTCAGAAATTTTATTTTATACTTTTGTTAACTATAATTACAGATAATCAACTTATAAAACTGAAGGTAAACACATCAATATTTAATAGAAAGATACTCTCTCACTGTATATTTCACTAACAAAAAGGAAGACTGGGGCTGGGGATATAGCTCAGTTGGTAGAGTGCTTGCCTGTCAAGCACAAGGCTGTGGGTTCAGTCTCCAGCACCGCAAACAAACAAACAAATAAATAAATAAATAAAAAGAAAATACTGAGGAGTCCAAAGCCATAAAAAAAGAACTAGTAATTTTGTGCTACAGTTGAATTGACTACATTAGCCACCAAAGATACCCTAATCTCATTCTAGGTTCAAAATTCATATTTCATGACCTTTTCAAAATGTTCAGACTCCAAAAAGTAGAATAGATCCTTAAATTTGACTAAGTAACAAGATGTAAGGAACAAAATTTGCTAAAATTTTGCTTTTTTTTTGGCGCAGTGCTGGGGATTGAACCCAGGGCCTTGTGCTTATGAGGCAAGCACTCTACCAACTGAGCTGTATCCCCAGCCCCAAATTTTGCATATTTTTTGACCAATTAAAAAATAAAATACTTACCTGAAAAAGTTTAATAAACTCATTGGAAGAGTCACAAATAATGCACAACCTAAAGGAAAGAATATTTAAATTACCATGAATTATTTAAGAGTCAGTATATTATAATAACTTAATCCATGCAAAATACACAATGTTTGTAGACCCAATAATTTTCAGACTCAAGTTTATTTCTGTAATAAAACTAAATACATTCCTAACAGCATTTACAACTGGGAAGAGTGCCAGTAAACTCTGGTGAGCCAGAGCACAGACTGCAGGAGCCAGTCTGGGTCTCAATGTTTGTTGCACCATCAACCTGTTATGTGACTTCAGGCAATCAGACTTTCAGAGCTTCAGTTTCCTCATTTACAAAATAGACACAAAATAGTGCCAACCCCACAGGGTTTTGAGAATGAATGAATTATTAAAAACACCTGGAGCGGCGCCTGGTATATAAATGGCAAAGTAAGTGTGAGTTACTAGAAAAGGAAGATAATAAAGGGATCCTGCTACTTGTTTACATTTGCTTTTAACCTCCTGAGAATTTCCCATTTCTCCCCTCCCTATCCCACCCACATCACAGTTCCTCCCCATCAAACCTAAAAATGAGGACAGCCTTCCCAAGATATTCTATCAATGATTTCTACTTCCTTATTTACTTTTACTGTCATTTCCTGCCATACTTTTGTTTTCAATTCCTTAGCATCTTTTCTTGTCTGCCCCTTACTGTGCAAATTACATTCTTGAAACAAGTTTTCCTAATTATCAAATTTAGTATGCTTTTTCATTCTTGACTTGTGACTTCACTGACTATATACTAACTGCAATTCTTTCCTCATTCTGCCTTTGTGATTCTATTTTCCCAGTGTTGATGTCAACCATTTTATTTTGTTATTTTTGGCAGCTCAACCTCCTGCATATTCCCAACACATTCCTAAAGGGGTGCTCCACTCTCCCTCAGATAATCTCTTAAAACTACTACAAGCTTCCAGCAGCTGAGTGATTATGTACTTTTGGGCAAATGAATCCATCAGAGTTTCAGAGTCCAGCTGTGTACGGATGGGTGGAATGATTTTCTAGTGTCCCTTACATCTTTAAAAGTCTTTGATTCTACGGTCCATAGAGTTGTCTTTCAAACTTCAAATTAATACATCTAAAAATTTTCTGAACATTTCATTTGGATGTTCCATTATTGGTCCTAGGTTGTCTACTCCAGATTTCCAGGGTGGTTTGATTTCCATTGGTGGTTTGAGGGTCAATGCAGCTATCACTTTTAGGATCAAAAGTAGAAAACATTCTTTAAAATAATTCCTAAGATACTTGGCTAAAAACAGATGAAAGAAAACTAGAACCAGCAGAAATCTTCTCCCCAAAGATGAATTACTCTGCTACTTCCAAACTCAACTGGAATAAAGTTTGCCAGATAAGACTACATTAGAGGGAAAAGGAAAAAACAAATTGATGACCTTCATGTCCTCATAAATGTTTAGCTTACTCTTTGTCAAGCTGGGAAGCACTGAAGGGGGAACAGAGACTAAGTGAATTATCCCCAGGAGTATTTGTAGTTCCAAGTAATTGGAAAATAGGTATTGAAAATAGGTTGCCATAAACTAGCACAAGATTTGCCACAAAGAGTAATTTCAACTTTAAAAGTCTTGAAATCGTTTTAAGTACAACAAGCATGCAGAAAGCCTATTATAGGTTGCCAAAGAAAAAGAATGAATCTTCTATTTCTTCTCTAAATAGTACTTAATATACACATTCTATAAAGAGTATCTAAATGTTAAATACTTAACTAAAAAATTCTATATTTCAAGTTTAGTATAATGATAGAACCCACATTACATATAGGTGTATGTACATAGGCTTTTTTGAATTGCCATAATTGAAGGCCCAGCCTTCATAATATAGAAAACTTAATAGTCACAGAAAAATCAGAGAATGCATTAAAATAAAAAATAAAAATAAAAGGGTCAAAACCAAGCATGGGGGTGCATGCCTGTAATCCCAGGAACTCCACAGGCTAAGATAAGAGGACCACAAGTTCAAGGTCAGACTCTGTAACTTAGCAAGACCCTGTCTCAAAAAATGAAGAAAAAAAAAGGCTGGGGACATAGTTCAGTCACACAAGTACCACTGGGTTCAATCCTCAGTACCATAAAAGCAACAAAAAAAGATCAAGTAGAATGATATACGATCTGATGATAACAATATTATAAAAAATATTTTGGTTCCTCACATATCTACCTTATTTAGTAAAAAGGAATTTCAATTAAAAGCACCAAGACAATATGCATCTTTAAAAAAGTAAAAAAGACAACAAATGGGGAAAACTGTAATTTATATCAAAACAAAAGATTACTACATCTAAGATATGAAGAGCTTCAAAAATATAGGAAATGGTCAACAACTCTACTGAAAAAATGGGTTAGAAGCCAGGCACAGTGGCACACACCCGTAATCCCAGCAACTTGGGAGGCTGAGGCAGGAGGATTGCAGGTTCAAAGATAGCCTCAGCAACTTGGTAAGGCCCCGAGCAACTTAGCAAGATTCTGTCTCTAAATAAAAAATAAAAAGGACTGGGGATGTGGCTTAGTGATGAAGTGCCCCAGGTTCTGACCCTGACATGCGCGTGCATGTGTGTGCACAAACGTGTGTACACACACACACACACACACACACACACAAAGGGCTAGATAGGCAAAATATACAGAAAAGGAAATATAAATGACTCTTAAACACTAGGAAAGCTTATTCATAATATAAGAAATGCAAGTGGAAATTATACAGACGTATCTCTATCAGATTGGCAAAAGTCAGAAAGTTTGACAATATACTATGTTGGTGAAACTATAAATAAAAGAGCACTTTCATACTTAAGATGGCAGGAATGCAAAATCATACAACCACTATGGAGGGAAATACATAAATATTTAGCAAAACTGCATATATTTATTCTTTACTAACAATTCTACTTCTAGGACTTTCTTCCATAATACCCTGGCAAAAAAATATGAAAAAACAGACACAAGACTATTCACTGCAGCAATTTGTGTAAGAGCAAAAGACTGGGAATAATCCAAATGTCTATCAATCGGGAGCTGATTGAACAAACTATTAGGTACAACCACACAATGAAGTACTAGACAGCTGTAAGAAGGAATGAGGAAGGTAAATATGTACCATTATGATATACTATCTCAGATACACTATTAAGTAGTGGAGGTAAAGAAAAAAAGCAAAGTACACACAGAAAGCTTTGAAAAGAGGTGATAAAATGATATACACACATTTACTTACAATAAAAAATGAAAAAATTAGCTGTAAAATTAAACATTAAGGCGCACGCCTGTAATCCAAGCGATTTGGGAGGCTGAGTCAGGAGGATCACGAGTTCGAAGCCAGCCTCAGCAACTTAGCGAGGCCCTAAGCAACTCAGTGAGACCCTGTCTCTAAATAAAATACAAAATAGGGTTGGGGATGTGGCTCAGTGGTCGAGTGTCCCTGAGTTCAACCCCTGGTTCCAAAAAAAAAAAAAAAAAATTTTAACATTAAGAAAGGTTACCTATGAAGAAAAAGGAATAGGGTAGTGATAGACACTATACTTTTTTGAATATACTTACAAATTTGTATTTGTACTTATGAATATTCCACAGAATTATAAAGGAAAAATAAATTTCAATAGAAAAAGTAATTCCTTGAAGTCAAAAGTAAAACAAGGGTGGGACAGTGGGGATGGCAAGGATCATAGAATGAGACAGACATTATTACCCTAGATATATGTATGATTACACTACTGGGGTGACTCAGCACCATGTGCAGCCAGAAGAATGAGAAGTTGTGCTTCATTTGTGTACAATCTGTCAAAATGCATTCTACCATCCTGTATAACCAATTAGAACAAATTTTAAAAAAGTAAAACAAACAAACCAGGTGCAGTGGCACACCTGTAATCTCAGCAACTCAGGAGGCTGAAGCAGGAGGATCACAAGTTCAAGACCAGTCTTAGTATCTTAGTGAAACCCTCGGCAACTCAGTGAGACCCTGCCTTAAAATAAAAATTTAAAAGGGACTGGGGATGTAGTTCAGTAAAAGCATCCCTGGGTTCAATCCCCAATACCAAAAGAAAAAAACTGCAAGCCAAACAAATAAACCTAAATGTCCATATCCACAACTGGTGTCAAAACCAAAGAGTGGAAACTGTCAAATAAGTAACCTGATTGGACACCAATAGTGGAATAAATGAAAGAACAAATGAAACTGCAAAAAAGCTGAAGATTCAGGAAGGGGAACTCCAGAAGCAAGAAAATCAGAGAGAGATTAGCACCCAAATCTCAGTAACAACTATGCCCAGTTTGGCTGACTACTAAACTATAGAGACATAAAGGGGACACGTGGACACACACACACACACAATCAGGCTTAAAAAGGAGCAGTTTAAAGCTGAAAATAACTACTAGACAGAACATCAGCTATTATATACCCTGAGGGGGACAAATTTCTCAGGCTGAGTTCAATGTCTATTAGGAAAAAAAAAAAATTTAAAACAGATTATAAAATCTCTATAAAAAAATTATCCACTTTGTCTGACTGACTTTCTTTCTTTCCTTCTCTTTCATTGGTGCTGGGGACCAAACACAAGGAATCGAACATGTTATGCAAGAGCTATATCCCCAGCATACAATGTCGAGTTTCCAATTTTAAAAAAACTGGTAGATACGCAAAGAAAAAGAAAAAAGCAATCAACAGAACCTGTTGACTTTAAGTCGGCTCAGATGTTAGATTTGGCAGACAGATAATTAAGCAGCTATTTTAAATATGTCCAAAGTGAGGTGGGGGAAAAGGTCAGGCAGTCAGTGAAGGTAAGAATGATGAGGGTTAAGAAAGCAACAACTTCATCAAAGAGAGAACAAAGGGTTTCTGATAGTTATCAAAGAACCTCCACTAGTGTTCCTAGGCACAGATGAAGGAAGGGAGAGAAGACAATGATTAATGAAAGAAAGAAGTTCTGAGGGTATAAAAAAGGCAAGTCGCACCCTCTCCCACAGACTCTTGGCTCTGAGGTCTCCTCTCTAGAGGTCTGTTCTCTATCACTTTCTTAAGAAAAAATGAACAATGAACTTAAAGATGGACAGAAACCATCTACTACTAAAAACAGATAAAAAAAAAAGTTAAAGATGACTTAATAAAGCCTCAGAAAATCCCCTGTATGAAAAAATCAAGCAAATCTGTGTAACATACTTGTAAGTGCAGTTTTATAATAAAAAGATGGAGAATGAAGAAGAAAAAAATATCTGAAGAAATAAACTGTGGTTGAAATTTTCCCACATTTCATCAGAAATACTAACTTACACACTCAACACACCAAATAAACTCAACAAATAGCAGAAGGATAACATGAAGAAAATTATACCTAGGTGCATCGTAAGTCAAATTGTGAAAGTCAAAGATAAAAAGGGATTCTTGAATCAATAAAGGAAAAAAATAACACTTAGGAAGCACAGGTGACAATAATAATGTGAGCTGATTCAGAAACAATGCTGGAGGGCATTAAAATGATATATTCACAATGCTAAAGAAAAATTAAGGAAACTCAAGACATTTTCATATAAATAAAAACAAAGATTACATTGCTACCAGACCTGTACTCCAAGAAATCCTAATTCTTTCGGATTTCTGCAAAACACCAGAACCTAATCAGACATACAAAAAGGAAAAAAGTATAGCAGAAATGGCAAACCCATGGGTAAGTATAAAAGACTATTTTATAAAATAGCCCAGGGGTTAGATAAAGCACAGTGGTGTAGCTGAAACAATACTGGAACTGGTACTGAAAACAGCTGAAGTGTGATAACAACACAGGGATTATTATATAAAAGTAGAAGGACTACAAAGAATATAGACGTTCAATTCTTTTTCATAATAAAGGGCAGTGGGGAGGCTGAATTCTCTACTTTGGTAGCCTGTCTGCTGTACCCAAAGAAGGCAACCTTCCACAATGGCCAAGAAGTCACTCTACCTACTACTAACCTTTCATCAGTCCTCCCTCACACTGAGACTGTAGGTTACCCCAGCCACCTCAGCATCCCCAATTTTATCAGCAGAAACTAAATGGTGTAAGCCCTATGATTCTTCTAAACAATCTGTATCTGCTGGGAAAGCTGCTACACTTGTTTGTATAGAAACAAGTGGGTTTTTGTTTTCATTTCAGAGTGAAGAATTCAGATGAATGTAAATCTTAAAAGAACAGTACGTGCCTATTAAAGTAAATAATATTTAAAAATGTCTCAGATTAGACATATTTTTATGCCTTATCTTTAAATTTAACATTTAAATGTAAAATGCAGCAAACTTGCCATAGGACAAGCCACTTAAATCAAAAGTCACTAAATGATAAAAGAAAAAAAGCAACCTTTTCAAGGTGAAGATGTAAGTTTATAGTGACACCAAAAAATGAACATTTGGCCTGTAAACCCAGTGACTCAGGAGGCTGAGGCAGAGGGATCACAAGTTCAAGACCAGCCTTGGCAACTTAGCAAGGTCCTAAGCAACTTAGGGAGACCCTGTCTTAAAATAAAAAATAAAAAGAACTAGGGGACATGGCTCAGTGGTTAAGTGCCCCTGGGTTCAATCCTCAGTATGGGCGGGATGGGGGGGCGGGGGGCATTTAATGGATCATAGCGTAAGTTCAGAAAACATGTGCAGTTCAGAGCCACAGGAAAAATGCCCAACCATTTCTTTTATAAAAGTCAGTGACTCACAATTTTTAACAGTTTCCAAGTCTGACTAATTTCCATTCCATTACCAAAATTAATCAACAGGACAAAGCAGGGTTGTTTTTTAGATAAGGGAACAGAGCAATGGCCTACACGTATGCTTTCTCTTCCTACAAAGTCCTTAGTGCCATTCTTGGTATCCCAAAATAACAACTTAGATTCCTCTTCCTCCTTCCATACCACTAATACTTTCCTGCACTCAGTCAATTATCCTACAGATATCCCCTTTGGCTAAAATCAAAAGGAAAATACTACCACTATCAAAAAACTTAAGCATTAGGTGGAATAAGGAGGGCATCTAAGAGGAAAGGAGGCTTACTTTTTCAAGTAGACAGATTATTAAATAATCTTCACATTTCATCTAACAATTTCTAACTTTTAAATAAAGTTATAACAAATATCCACCTAAATGTGGAACCTCCAAAACTGTCTATATTAATCTGAATATTTCTTTTAGAAGGCTTGTGTGATCTATTTTGGCATTTCCTATTTATTAGAAAAACCTTGGTACTGAGCAAAACCAAAACCAAACAAAAATATAGAAGAAATATTATTTTCCTTGATGTTTAAATAGAAATCCTATAGGTTATGATAGGATTGTTCTGCTTATTAGAGGTCAGAGAGAGAGGTGTTATTACTACTTCAGAGTTAAACACTGGCTTTTGATAACAAAGTGATGGTTAAAACAGGCTTCGACATGGAGCTTCTTACCAATAATCATTGCTGTGAATAGGTCTCTATATAAGAAATTAAACAGGAAAGGTTCATACCAGGCCTCAACTCCCACAACTGCCGTCACTATGTAGACAAAAGAAATAGTCTGGAAAGAAAATACAGACAAAAGCATACAGAGGCATTAACAGCTGAAAAGATCAGAAGCCAATATTGCTTTATGCAGCATTAAGTCTAGTCAAACAGTTTTAGTAAAAGCAAGAAGTATGCTTAAATTTGGTGGCAAGTCTTCTTGTCTTTAAAATAAATTCCCCTCCCCACCACCATAAAATAACTGACTTCTAGACAATGTAAGCAAATGGTCAACATCTCGAGCACTTTAAAGGCACCTCATAAGTTGGTTAAGTCATAAGATGATCCAATTTGACCCCCAACTGCCTTCTTTAAACACACTCCAGCTTCTGATTTCTTTACTGGAGATGTAGGTGCAAATGGGCAAAATGGCAACACACAAAGCTGGGATTCAGAGGCAAGAGAATTAACAGCAAGCCTATTAAAGAAGGAGAAATCTCTCTACTCACTGAAAAGTTGGCAATAAAGACAAAAAGTCAACAATTATACATGCACATCTTGCTTTACAAAGTCAACAGTTCAAGTGAATGAAAGAAATCATTAAATTTGGGGCATAACAGTGGCATTGTGATTGTTTTTTAAGGAGTCTATCATTTAGATAAATAGCAAAATTTTTATACCATTTCCTTTAAAAGAACTGGGAAGGGGGCTAAGGGAAAGTATATATGAAACTATACTGCCCACATCCTGAAAGCTGCTGAAGCTAAGGAATGGGTGTCATGAGGGTTCACTATAATATTCTCTCCACTTCCATACGTTTGAAATTTTCCATAAATAAAAATAAACTGAAAAAATCTTCTTAATGTTTTTAAAAAGCACACATCTGTTCTAACCAAAAAAGCAAAACAGCAATAAAAGGAATGACAAAATACTTTCCAAAAATACAGTGGCAATGTTAAAAATTAAAGGCAGAACACATACTTACCACCTGGCTAACATCATAGCCCCATGGCAGAAAAAGAATTCCTGTGTTATACTTTTCCCAATGAGACAGGATGAAAGAAAACAAAACTACCCATAAAAGGAGATAAAGAACAAAAACACTGACACCAGTTGGTCCTCGTCCAAAGATGGAATACACAGTTACAACAAAGTAAACACATGACCAACTATCCAGGCCATGGTCAAAAAGCTCCCCTAAGGGGGTGCTGGAATTGGTTCTACGGGCTTGCTTTCCATCCACACCATCTGCAACAAAACACACATCACAGAAAAAAGGTCAACATCTGTACCAGTAGGGAAAAAAATCATCTTTATTTTTGTTTTTTTTGGTACCAAGGATTGAACCCCGGGGCCCTTAACTACTGAGCCTCACGTCAAGACTTTTTTACGTTTTTCCTTTTTGAGACAGGGTCTCGTTATGTTGCTCGGCGCCTTGCTAAGTTACTGAGGCTGACTATGAACTTGTGATCCTCCTGCCTCAGCCTCCTAAATTGCTGGGATTACAGGAATGCACCACCACACCTACCTGGAAAAAGTCACCTTTATTTATTTTTAAAATTTATTTGTTCTTTTTAGATATACATGACAGTAGAATGTATTTTGACACATTATACACACATGGTGCATAACTTATTCTAATTAGGATCCCATTCTTACAGTTGTATATGATGCAGAATTTCACTGGTTGTGTATTCATATATGAACATAGGAAAGTTATGTCTGATTCATTCTACTGTCTTCCCCGTTCCCAGCCCCACCCTACTTCCCTTTCTTCCCTTTTGAAAAGGTCATCTTTAAGAAACTAGTGGGGTCCTGGCATGGAGGCGCATGCCTTTAATTCCAGCGGCTCAGGAGACTGAGCCAGGAGGATCTCCAGTTCAAAGCCAGCCTCAGTAAAGGCAAGGCCCTAAGCAACTTAGTGAGACCCTGTCTCACTAATACAAAATAGGGCTGGGGATGTGGCTCAATGGTTAAGCGCTTCTGGGTTCAATCCCCAGCACACACACACAAAAAAAAACCAGAAAAGAAACTAGTGTATTCCAGTGCACCACAGGAACCTTAAGTTGACTGCCAATCAGTACTTGTAAGAATATAATTTAAATACTACAATTAAAGATTTCAGAAACAAATATAATTTCTTAAAATTTAATCTAAAAATCAAAATATGTTCTATGACATTGAACGGTGTTAACTTTAGATCTAAGAAAGAAGCATTCCAGCTGGCCTCTGAATTATTCCAAATCTGCTTACCAACTGAATTGTTCTACTAGTCACAATTTCTCAAGCTTCCACAGAACATTCAATAGCTGTTCATTACAATTTATCTAAGCACTCCTTGCTTTAGGATCCAAAGTACTTCAGTCATAACACCTATTTCATCATGTGTGAAATTAAGAGTCAGTTCTTTACAGATGTACTGCTTCCAAGATTCTAAGGGCTTTCAAACAATATTCTGAAAATATAAGAAATAAGTTTGTTGAACCTGTATAATGTACTACGCCTGATGCTATAAAAATTATAAAAATCTTAATAGCTGGGCACAGTGGTGCATGCCTGTAATCCCAGCAACTCAGAAGGCTGAGGCCAGGCTCAGCAACTTAGCGAGACCCTGTCTCAAAAAAAAAAATAGAATGAACAAGAACTATGGCTCAATGGTAAAATGCCCCTTGGTTCAATTCCCAGTAACCCCACAAAAAAAACAAATTCTTAAAATAAACTAAGTTTGTGCCTTAAGAGTATTTATATTTGAGAAAGGAACAAAACATGATAATTAAAGATACAATATTGTCACAAACCACAGAAGAGTCCAGAAAAGGACAGGGTTCCCTTCAGGCTAAGATAATCTAGAATGACTCTTAGGACAAGATGAAATCTGAGTGGGGACATAAAGAATGAGTTGGGTTTCAATAGATAAGAAGTGTGCCATTTCAAGAAGGGGGAATGAAGCAACCAACAATGAGAGAGAAAACCACAATGCAGGTTCAGAAACAGAGATAAAAAATACCCATAGTTTAGTTTGACTAAAAGCTAGTATGTGAGGAAGGCAGTATAAAAAGGATAGGAAGGATGTTAGAGCCAGCTTAAAGTTTTGGGGAGCAAAGGGAGCTACTAAAAGATATCTGAATAGGAGAATGAAAATAGTGAAAGCAATGCTTTAGGAAGACTCACCTGTCATCATGTGAATGACTACATAGAGAGAAGGACACTCTTTGGCAGCCTACATCAAGATGAATGCAATGGGAATGAAAAAGCTGGGGGCAGATGAGACATTAAAAAAGTAAAAATAAGGGCTGGGGTTGTGGCTCAGTAGCAGAGCAGTTGCCTGGCATGTGTGAGGCACTGGGTTTGATTCTCAGCACCACATAAAAAAATGGATAAAGATATCATGTCCATCAACAACTAAAAATACTTTTTTAAAAAAGTAAAACTAAGAGAATGCCACTGAAGACTGAAAACCTAGGGATAAGACAATCTTCAAAGTTCTGTGTAGGTAACTAAGAAAGTCATAGTACAGAGAAAGAAGGAAGAAGCAACAGCAGGTAAGTGACAGAAAAGATGCAGAGTACAATTTTAGATACTGTAATTAAAGAGCTGGCAGGATACCCACATGGTAATGTCAAGCAGCTCAGTCCAAGGGACTTGGAACTAGTAACTCAGAAGATAGGTGAGAACTAGATATAAACATAGGAATAATCTGAATTAAGAATGTTAAGTAAGAAACAGGATTACCATGGGAATGAGAAGAAAGAGAGCTAATGTTAAAGCACAGTGGAATGCCTTCATTTAGGGCAGAAACAGAGGAGACTGCTACAGAGAGAAGTATAGCAAAACCAAGTTAAAATGGAAAAGGGGCTGGGAAGATAGCTCAGTGGTAGACCACTTGCCCAGCATACAGGAAACCCTGGATTCAATCACCAGCAATGAAAAAGGAAAAAAAGAAAAAATTCCAGCCAGGCACAGTGTCCTACCTCTATAATCCTAACTATTCAGGACAGCATGAAGAACACAGACTCAGATCCAGACTGCCTGAGGTCAAATGTCAGTTCCACTGCTTATTAGTTGTGGGAAATTTAACAGATTAATTAAATTCTGTCTCAGGCAGGAGAGTTCCAAGTTCAAGGTCAACCTAGGCAATTGAGCAAAACCCTGTCTCAAAATATTTAAAAATGGCTGGGGATGCAGTTTGGTGGCAGAGCACTCGCCCAGCAAGCATGATGCCCTGGGTTTGATCCCCATTGCCAAAAAGAATGAAAGAAAGTAAGAAAGGGATTGATTGATTGATTGATTGACTCCTATTATTACTGTGTTTATCTTGCTCACCATGGTATTACTGCCAGTACCCAGGTCAGTCTATGGCAAAGAGGGCATTTATAAATATTGTTGAAGGAGCACACAAAAGGATAAATTCCAAAGTCCTACCTGAACCCTGCATATCTCTATTATATAGGGCTGCCGAATTTTCTGTCCTTATGAAGCTGAAATGTTTCCTAAAAGTCTTTCCACATTACTCACTGGCTTAACAATTTCCTATTTTCAGTGCAACTCCTGTGCAGCTACACCATATTGAATTCCCGGAATAGCTATTAAATCTGTTTACATTTTTCTCACTGAAATCTATTCCAGTTTCACAAATTCAGGTATGTTTCAGATTCAATTTTTTTCTTAGAAGGGCAATTTAGGGATTACTCCATATATTATGAAAGATATCCCCCACCCCCACAGAACCTAGGGCAGCATGCTTTGAATCACATACATTAACTTTTCTATAGCAAAATAGATGCATAGTCACACTTGGCAGATAAAGATTATTAAATGCCTCACGTTAGTTCAAGATAGGTCTTACAACAAATAGTTCATGTTAGGTCAGGTTTTTTTGCCAGAAATTTGTGGACCTGAGGCAACAGGTAAGATGGTATAGTACACTAAGAAGGTTCTTGTGAAATGCTATCACAAAGGTCATGGCTCAGAGGCCACTCTCATTTTTCCCTATTCCTTGCAGCAGTCTTGAGCAACCAAATCCATTAGCAGTATTTTAAAACCTGTTCCATTTTTAATAACAAATGTACAAAAGCTTCTACCTAAGTATGTAACTTTTAACTAAGGTTTCCCTTATTTCTTCTACTCTTCACTGATCCCTTTCTTCTCCAAACTCTTACAGCTCTGGTCATCCACCATGTCAGCATTAATGTTATACTGGTTTTATGAGAACAAGTCATTTTCATTTAAAAAGACTGAAGCATTTGAAGTTAGGGTCTGCTATTTTATATTCATTTAAAAATATTTACAGAATACCCACCTTGTGTTAGGCACTGCTCTAGGAACTAAGGATACAGCAGTGAACAGAATAGTACTTACCCTCAAAGAACCTAACATTTTAGTTAGAACAGATAGATGATAAACAAGCAAGTAAATAGAAAATGTGTTATATGGTTTTAAAAGCTAGGGAGAAAAAAACAAAGCAAGAAAGAAGGAGAGAAGGATGCAGGACAAGCCACACAGACAATGCCACTGGAAAGCACTGGTGGCAGAATAGACAGGGTCTCACACAGCAGACCTCCCTGACCACTACCTCTACTGGAAATGAATTGGTCCCTTCATTATTTGTTGTCCCACCTGCTCTATTATAGCATCTCTCTCACCATTCTGCAATCATTTGCTATGTCAGTTCTGCTTCCCAAACTTAAGGCAAATCTTTTGTGTTGAGAACCAGGTAACAAATATTTCAGGCTCTGTGGGCTATACCTTTTGTGAGTCTCTGTTGCAACTACTCAAATGTGTCCTTAATGCAGGAAAGCAGTCACAGGCAATATGTAAAAGAAGGAGTGTGGCTGTGTTTAGTAAAACTTTACTTAAGAAAACAGACAATGGGCCATATTTGGCCTTCCAGTAGTAGTTTGTCAACTCCTATCTTACTTATTCCGTGAGTTCCCATAAGTTAATGACAATAGATTTTATAGAAAAATTCCAAAACGTTTTATCAATTTGAACAGGATATTAGTAAACACTAATTGAAATGAAGTAAACATTGGAGAAAATGTTAATGCTAATTCACCAGTCACTAACTAAAAATAAGTATTTACCAATTTCTTACCAAGAGTGTAGGCCATAAAGTTGAGGATGCCCACAACAATCCAAACCCAGTCAGGTACATGCTTGTGACCTGGTGCTGCAAAAGAAAGTTAGTATTTTAATACAGTCTAACTACAATAGTTCTTACCATAGCATTTACTGTCAATGACAAGTGTTCTATTTGTTAGATTATAAAGTGTTTTATAATATACTATGAATGCATAACTAAATTTGAAATGTTATCAATCAACTCTGCCAAAACCAAAGAAGTAACTCCCTGACCCTTAATTAAGTAATTATATTGAGCTTTTATTATAACTCAGGGCTGAGAATTCATCTTTACTTGAAATTACTTACAAGCCGAGAATGAAAAATAAGGAATTTTTAGAATTTAAAAAGTGACTGTATTGATCTAATTCTTTTTTTTATAACTTTATTGTATGTACTTATTTATTTATTTATTTATGTGGTGCTGAGGGTTGAACTCAGTGCCTCACACATTAGGCAAGCACTTAACCAATAAGCCACAACCCCAACCCCTAATCTAATTCTTGTTACAATTCACCTATAAATATATATTGAGTCTTCACCCTATATGTTCTCACTATATTATTAATTAGCTAAAAAAAAGACCTTACTTTTTCCTCCTATGATAAAACAACTGAGAATCAGGGGGTCTGGGTTCTAGGCCTAGCTCTGTAATCAACCAGCAGTATAGCCTTGAAGGTATCATTTAACCTCTCCTATCTTGCATTTCCCAAATATACTGGGACGAGATGGCTTATGTAGTCCTTCCAGATCTATGATTTGGGGAAATATACCTAACATTTATAGATTTTTAGTTCTTTTAATAACTACGTAAATAATCTTTTCAGGGGACTGAATCCAGAGTACTTTACCACTGAGCTACGTTCCTAGCCCTTTGTATGTTATTTTTTATTTTGAAACAGGGTCTCATGAAGATACAGAGGACTTCACTGAGTTGCCCAGGTTGACCTCAAACTTGCAATCCTCTTGCCTCAGCTTCCCAAGGTGCTGGGATTAATTAAGCATGTACCACTCTGCCTTGCTGAGTAAATAACCTTAGTTAGAATAGTCAGAGAAAGGGGCTGGGGTTGTGGCTCAGTGGTAGAGCGCTTGCCTAGCATGTGGGAGACACTGGGTTCGAGCCTCAGCACCACATATACATAAATGAATCAAATAAAGGTCTATCAACATCTTAAAAAAAAAAAGAATAGTCAGAGAAAATAATATTTCTAGCTACAAAAATACATTTTTAGGGTGTCGTGAGAATATGAAACAAAAAGCCCTCACGATATAAAAAACATGGCTAATGAAATTTAATCTAACTGATTATTCATGTAGTACTTTAGAGGGTTTCTTGTGCTTTACAATTGGCATTTAAGACTTCAATTACCATTTTATTATGTACATAGAAGCTGTAGCTAAATGTCAACTGATAAAAGTTCAGCAGATATATAATTTCAATATTCAGAATTTCTAAACTTTCTATAAACTCCAAAATATCCTACAAAAACAATACTGTGAATGGTTGTTGATTTCCAGGTTAGTCCACAGTCTATGAAACCATATCACAAATGACTTGTAGTAATGACTCCTGACTGTATCAATTTATAAGTATTCTTAGAAATATATTCTAAGTTAAATGCAAAAAATACTCTTTTACCTACACCTTTCTACTCCTTTCCATTCAATCAACTGGCTGAGCAAAAATAAATAAATAAATAAACCCTGTCTCCCACTATTCCCCCAGCCATCCCAAAACTTCAGGTTCTCTCCTATAGCCTGGGGCAAAAGCTAGGTGTGGGAGAAAGCAAAGACAGAAATGTGTGTGAAAAACAATGCTAAAGCAGAGAGAAGGAATAGGCTGAACATTGGCTCAGAAACTGCTTCTGTTCTCTAAGGGTCAGACAAATGTCAAAAATATTTAAGGTCTAAGAATCATTTCCAGAGGTATCTGGGTCATTAAATGCAAGTAAGGAATGAGCAGAGGGAAGAACAGATCATATCCCCTTTAGATGAAAGAGGATTTTTCTCCCATAACTAAAAACGGGAAAGTGACATCTCTGGAATTGACAGGTAATCTTTGCGGTGCTGGGGATTGAACTCAGGACCTTGTGCTTGCGAGGCAGGCACTCTACCAACTGAGCTATATCCCCAGCCCTTGACAGGTACGCTGAGCTCTGTCTATATTCATTTTTAGACAGTTTAGTAATCCTAAATTTATGTCTTCATGCAACTCTAGTCTTTATTTGTCAAAACCTCATTGCTTTTTACACAGCATATCTAAATTCAGTAAGCAAATGGTATTATATTTCTGGAACTTTATGGAAACATACATATAACAACATTGTGAATACACTTAGTTTTTAGGAACGATTCTGACATTTTATATAACATAACAGAAATACAAGCATTTAGCAGAACCAGAAAATAACCAATCACACCTCACTTTTCCCTACTTAGATGTTTAAAATTTTATATTAAAGTAATATTCTTACCAGAAGCATAAAAGTCAGGATCAAAGTATGCCATAAGTAGAAAATTAAATACGACCAGCAGAAAGCCAGAGAAGGTTATCAGATTGGGCGCCAACCAAGTAGGAAATGCCTATTTTTTCAAAATAATTGTAAGACAATTAAAGAAATCTCTGTTCAACATACAAATTTAAGTCATAATAAAAGCTACGAATTTGAAAAAGCATATGCAAGAATCATATGTATTAAAATGTAAACTATAATCTCTAGTTGATAGAAATAAACATTCTTTCTGTCCTCTATATTTAAAATAATTCTGTAATCCACAAAATCTCATAACATTAAATTATTTTTTTTAAAAATTGAAAAGGCATTTCACAAATATGATAAATGATAGCATATAAACAGATTTCAATGAGATAGATAAAATCCAAAAGTATGTGACTATGGGAAAGGAAAAGGGTAGCTTCTCTACATATCTTCTTTTTAAAAATAACTTACTTTATTTATTTATTTACTTATTTATTTTTATGTGGTTCTGAGGATTGAACCCAGTATCTCCCACATGCTAGGCAAGTGCTCTACCACTGAGCTAAAACCCCAGCCCTCTTCATATTTTCTTAAACTGAGAGCTGTATCCATTAAACAGGCTAAAATACTTGAAACTTACTAAAATAAAAAGCACGTGCCTGTTAATTATCTTACCTTCACTATAGTGTTCCAGAATGGATGCATGATGTACAAAGAGAGTGGGTTGGTATCCACAGCACTGTACTGTTATGAAATGAAATATTCAGTTACTCCTTGCATACTAACAAAGAAGAAAATATTTCTCAAATGAAAACCATAATACAAAAATAACATGGAGAATACATCTATTTATATGATATCTTCAGCTGAATAAATAACTGGAATAACAATAAAAATAGGACAAAGACTATAAGCACAGTCAGGTATTACTTTTATGGTGAAGGGGAAGGATCACAGGGTAAGTCTAAAGATCAACCCCAAATCATGGAGTTAATTACACAGTGGTTGTTTAATTCATACATACTTCTTCAGAGTCCAAATTGCCAAGATAAAAACTCACTCACCCTATCAAAATTCTATTGCTTACTTGCTCGTGGTTATTACACAGGATCAGTAAAATGAACACTGTGTGCATTCAAACACAGACCACACACTTTCTCAAACTTCTTTTATCCCTCTCAACTTACAGGAAACTAGTTGTTTTTCTTCCCCTTGATACCATTACAAAATACACTTAGAACCTATGGAACCTTGGACAAGTTACTTAACCTCTTTGTCTTAATTTATTCACCTATAAAATGAATAGGACAGCCCTTACCTCAAAGGTTTGTCATGAGGATTAGATAAGTTAATAATATATACGAAGCACTCAGAAAAGTACCTGCCCACAGTAAGTACAATATAAATATTAGCTGTTATTATTATTAAGTGTATTCTGAGCACCGAAGAAATGATAGATCCCCTTACAACAGGAAAGACAATTGCATAAATAAGTAAAAAAGACAAAAATAGGTTACAGTAGTATTGGTAATGGAACTTATCCTCTAAGTCCTGGGCTACTTAGTAAGAATTCAAAGGGAACTTGAACAGTTAACTTTAACTCTAGGAGTCAGAGTTTTACATACACGCACGTGCACACACTCACAGAGGAGTACTTGGCATGTAAAAAGCACTCCACCTTTCCTCAAGAGACTAGGAATGGAGCCACCACAGGACCCTGCTGTACCACTCCTCGGTATTTATTCTGAAGAATTAAAATCATCATACTATACTGGCCAAATTATAGTGTTATATTGTGTGCACATCCAGATATGTAATAACAAATCCTACCATTATGTACAACTATAATGCACCAATAATTTTAAAAGAAGTGTTCCATAAGAGGAAGAAGACAAACAAAACTGGTTAAAAGACAATTCCCATCCCCAGGCAGTTCACAGTATTACCCAGGCTTATATCACCTAATTCATTCATCTGACACTTAAATGACATTAGACTACCTACTACACTGAAAAGGTTATATTTTATATTTATGTTTATTATGCATATAAGCAATAAGCATTTGAGGATAAAATATTTTAAAATCAAAAAGATTAAAATTTCTTCCTGAATGTTTTATGAATATGTGAGAAATACTTTCAGTATTAAGACTTAGAAGTATGATGAAATAAAAAAGGAAGTAAGTAGAATATGATTAAAATACTGTTAGCAAAAAAAGCAACACATAACTCAAATGTTTATTCAACAGACTTCACGTCTGAAGTTCCTCCATTTCTCCAATGATTCTGACTAAAACAGAATAACTAGGGCAAAAGATCTGACAGGTATATAAAGAAAATAATGGAGGATATTGTTTGCTTCTACTGGACTCTCAGGAGGAATCTACTTAAATTAGTCTTTAATTCTTTTGTTTGCTTTGTTTTGTTTTTTGGTACTGGGGATTGAACCCAGGAGCACTTTACCACTGAGCTACATTGCCAGTCTTTTTCATTTCTTTACTTTGAGAAAGGGTCTCATTAAGTTGCTGAGGCTGGTCTCAAACTTGCAATTCTCTTGCCTCAGCCTCCTGAGTCTCTGGGCCACTGGGTCCAGTTGAGTCTTATATTCTTACTAAATTTTCACTAAACTTTCAACAAGGCTTTCAACTTTCACTTGCATAGTACTCTAGCATTTACAGACCTTTTCTACATAATAGATATCACCACCACATCAAAACCTCTGAAGAATGAAACTGACATGATCATCTGAATTTACGTGAACCAATATGAACCCAATACTGCCTATGCAAGGTGGAAGGGCTCTGATCACTTTCACTTCACAAGTTTATACCTAGAACCATGTATTATAGTCACAGGCCAAATAAACTGGAAAATCACCCATTTCAAGTCCACCATCGACTGCCAAGTGCAAAGTTGTAAGAAGCTCAAATCAGAAAAAAAAAAAAAAAAAAAAAAAAAAACAGATTAAGGTGTCACATGAATACTTAATACAGTACACAAAGTACAATGGCCTTAATTCAAATGTTTACTGAATGAGTCTCATTTCACAGTTTTTCATAATTTTAATTTAGACCTAGAAGAAAGTCGTTTATGAACTGTGGTACACATTTGTAATCCCACAAATGAGGGTTAAGACAGGAGGATAGCAACTTCAAGGCCAGCCTGGGCAACTTAGCAAGACCCTGTCTCAAAATAAAAAAGGGCTGGAGATGTAGTTCATCTCTGCTGGGTTCAATCCCCAATATGGGGCAGGGGAGATCCTGAACTGATAGCATTTTGATATGAAAAACTCTTTTTAAATTCTGAAACTTTATTTCTAAATCTCTATTTCAGAAGACAGTAAAAGTAAAGTAAGAATACAAAGTTAAATACAAGAAGGCCTGTTTTCCTACCTGGACTTCAATTATTTAACATTGAATAATAGCTGATGAGCTCAAGCACAGCAAGAGAGATTAATGAGATTACAAAAGGCATCAAACAATAAACCTAAACAACACTCAGTGCTCTAGCCTTACACATCTGAGTATTTCTTAAGGTCATATATCACTCGATATAAACAAAGAAACTCTACATGTGTCTAGTGAATCAACAGAAGGAAGACTTAAACCTTCCATATGCATCAGGAAAAAAGCAAAATACAAACTTTTAAAGCTGTTAAGGTATTCATTAATGAATTAAGGGTATTTATTAATTAAATTAATTTAACAAATTAATTAAGAGTACTTATTAATGCTTGTTGAATACACTTTTATTTTGCATTAGATAATGTTCTGGCATATGGCAGAAACCTGAACCTGGTATCTAAACTAGTTAACACCTAGCGTGACTTTCTTGGCTCTGCAATCCATTAGGCCCTAGAAAAATGTTCAAGGACCATAGCCTGAGTTGGAGAGAATCATTCAAAGCAAAACAATCTCTTATCATTCATGTGCTCAGAGGATGTCTTACCCTCTTCTAGAAGAACAGCTAAAACAGACATCTGACCATTTTAATGCCTCTGGTTACCAAAAGCAAAACAAAACTTGTACCTTCTAGAAGCAACCCAATCCAGTGTTAAAAATTCTCTGTAAACTAACAAATCCTTTCTACCCTCTATTTTCTATCCTGTGTTTCCATTTTGCTCTACAACGTTAAACAGACAAGGGTCTAATTTTTCTTATAATAACAGTCCTTCAAATATTTGGAGACAGCTCTCCCTAACATACCTAATCTTCCCCTCATCATCTATGTCTAGGAATTGGACAACCAGGGATTGGAGAATTTTTTCTGTGAAGGCCAAAGAGTAAATATTTTAGGCTATGGAAGCCAAATGATCTCTGTAACAAATACATAACACTGCCACTGAAACCAGAAAGCAGTCACAGAAAATATGTAAGATAATAAGCATGGCCTACATTTAATAAAACTTCATTCATAAAAACAGGTGGCTTGGGGGCTTTGACAACCCCTACTGTAGACAATCCAATTTGTTGTTAATTCAACACAGTTGATCCACGACAAAAGGAATATTTCAAATGGTACCTGGGTGGAGAAAACTGCATGACTGAGTCTTTTTCTTCCTCAATACCACATGCTGCTCAAAATACTCAATAATTTTCAGTGGCAATAAAATCACTCAGCAGACATATGCATGCATGCACAGTTTTGCAGTCATCTGGCGCCCCGGCCTTTCCTGTATGAACTACTAAGCCATCCTGCTCTATGCTAATATGAGGTTGACTGTTGGAACCTAAGCATAAGACTATACAGGTCATTTTAACATTTCATCTTGCTAGAGATTTTTTTGGATCCTGACTCAATTACCCAAGGAAAGAGTTATGTCCTCATAATTCTCAGCCTGTAAATCTGGTCATACTAACAACGCTTCCCCTTAAGTCTCTATAAAAATGCTAATCAAGAGAGAACTTTTAAGCCTTTTCCTCAAGACTGTCATTACTACATTTAACAATTTTTATTTGGGTACAGGATTCCACATCATCTAATGCAATTATGCCTATCTTACAAAAGGAAATTTTCCATATGTCTTAGTGAAATCCAGAATTACCTTAAAATAACATTTTGTCCAATACCAGAATGTCCCATAACTTTTTTCCTTTAACTTTAGTCCAAGTCAGGAAATAAAGCAGAACTCATTCTTCTTTCATTCTTTCAGTGAGCCAACAAATATTTATGACTGAGTTCCTATGGATTTTGCCAGAGACTATGCTAAATCTGGGAAGATAAGGGTGAAAACCAAAACATCTCCTGAGTTCATCAAGTACACAAGCTAGTGTGAGATAGATGGTAAGAAGAAAAACAATTAAATGATCACAAGTTGAGAAAAACACTATGAAGGAAATAAACAGGGTGTTGTGTAAAAAGAGGACAAGCAATACCGGGACAAAGGGAAGAAGGCACAATAAGGAGAGAATTAAATATTGGAGTTATATGTCACATGCCAAGGAGTATTAGGAACCACCAGAGCCTCAGAAGCAAGAAAGGATTTTCCCCAGAGCTTTTGGAAGGAGTATGGCTCTATTCTATCAACACATAGATTTTCCAGACTTCAAGCCTCCAGAACAGTGAGAAAAGAAATCTCTGTCCTTTGAAGTCTCCCATTGTGGCAAAATTTTTATGGTGTCCCTAGGAAAGGGAATATGCATAGTCAGAGCAGTCAGAGAAAGCTTCTCTTAGGAGGGAAAATTGAAGTTGAGCCCCAAAAGATGAGAAGACAGGTGAAGAACGTATGAGACACTATAGTGAGTGAAAGAACCAAGATACCAAAAATCATGTGCTTTATAGACCCCATTTACATGAACTTCAAAAAACAGATAAAATTAGATTATGGCAAAAGAAATTATAATAGTCGTTTGGTGAAAGGAACTGAATTGCAGGACTTCTGAAGACGCCAGAATTAATTCTGTATCACGATCTAGGTGGTGGTTACATGTTACATGAGTATATACATTGGTAAAAATCCATTAATTTATACACTTAAGAACTGTATTATATATCATTTATACACTAAAAAAGAAAAGTAAAAGAGAAAAAGGAAAGGAAGGGCTGGGGCTCATGGTAGAGTACTTGCCTGGCATGTGCAAGGCTCTGGGTTCAATCCCAGCACCATTACCATATGATGTGTCCTAGTCAAGGCAGCTTACATAATCTGCCCAGAGTCACTTAGTTACACATCTTGGAAAAGGTCAACCTGACATGAAATAGGAGTCTCAATCTCTCTGAGACCCTGAAACAAGAGTAATATTTTGTGATATCTTTTAACGTTCCTTACATTCATTCATTCAACAAATTAAATACTTACTGGGGACCTAAGATATGCCTAGCACACTATTATTTCTGCCTGTGTCTTATCTCCCTTCCTAAAGCATAAGATTCTTATGAGATAATAGATATAAAGGATCCATTATACCTAATACATGGTAGATAATCAAGGAACCGTAGTGTCCATTCCCACACTTAACCTCAAGAGAAACTGCACCTTATTTATCTAAATTTCCTTTAGGACCATAGCCCAGTGGCTTGCAAATTAAACATGGTCAATACATTTTACTTTATTCATGAATAAAGACATGAACAAAGATCTTTTTGAGGGGCTGGGGATATAGCTCAGTTGGTAGAGTGCTTGCCTTGCAAGTATAAGGCCCCTGGGGTTCAATCCCCCCCGCCGCCAAAAAAAAAAAAAAAAAAAAAAAAAGATCTCTTTACTGTGTGTGTAATACCAGTTTTGAGAAGGAAATCAGAAATGATTCTACCATTAAGAAGGAAATTGGCTCTAATGAAAAGGAAAATGATGAAGTTGCTTCCTTGGGCCTAAAAGTATTTCCCTTACTTAAGTACTGTAAATGCTCCTGCGTACTAGGAAGAAAACTGAACTGATATGTCTCTAAGTTCATGTGCTAAGTTCAGAGCATTGAACAAATTATGAATCACACAAAGGCTGTCATTCCAAGTAATGCTCTACTATCTATAATCTGAGTTCCTCTGATATGTGTTTCTTCTAATCAATATAAATATATTAAAGAGAAGAGGGCCCTTACTATCTTCCAAATAGCAATTTTATCTGCTCCCTCATTTTGTTCTTATAAAATAGGTTAGGTAAACATCCTTGTTTTATAGATAAGATTATAAAATTCAGAGGTTAATGTAGCTAATAAACAGGAAGGTGTACACTGTAAGTCCTTTCTGTGTCCAATAACGATCAAGTCATCTCAGAAGACTTCTACAAAACTGATCACTTTGTTTTAAATCAGACTACCCTATCCTGGGTTGAGTATAATCATGAAGTACGTAGGTCCAATGTTCTTCCAATACATATTTTTCTCTCTTCCAATTTGTGACACATCCTAAGGAGAACCTCAATAAGTCACAGCCTTGTATAATCAATCCCCTTGATGGTTCATTTTACTTCCTTGAGGGTGGAACCTAACCAATAGAGAATGTAGAAAAGGTGAAGGATGTCATTGCCTTGACTAGGAGGCAAGACATCACTTCCATGATTATATTCCATTACCCAATACTCTATCTTAGTAGTCTGGAGAGAAGGTGTCCCATTGACCTTCAATAAGCAAACAGCAATGATGTGAACGTGAACTTACGATAGAGGATCCTGACCTCTGAATACAGCCTGGTGGGAATCTGAGCAGAAAAGTCATCTAGTCAATGCCCAGACTCTTTTTTTTTTTTTTTGGTACTGGGGATTGAACCCAGGGGCACACGGCCACTGAGCCACATCCCCAGTCCTATTTTTTTTTTTTTTTGTATTTTATTTAGAGACAGGGTCTCACTGAGTTGCTTAGGGCCTTGCTAAGTTGCTGAGGCTGTCTTTGAACTCGTGATCCTCCTGTCTCAGCCTCCCAAGTGCTGGGATTACAGGCGCGCGCCACCGCGCCCAGCAATGCTCAGACTCTTGACCCATGGAACTGAGGTAATAAATGTGTGTTACTTTATAACGCCAAGTCTGTGGGAATTTGTTACTCAGCAACAGAAAACTAATATGTGCAAAGTATGTAGAATCAGGTGAGCTGTGTTCAGAAAACCAATGTGTAAGAGTACAGGGAGGAATAAACAATCTATTTGTGATTAATAAAGATTTTTAAAAAGAAAACTAATAAACATTTCTGAAAGTACTACATTACCTTTTCTAACAAGAGATACCTTTCTTTGTTTAACATGATTATGACTCCACCATTTTATTCATACAGACAAGACTTTTTTTTTTTTTAAGTAGAGTGGGCGTTGAGAGGGAAGTACTATGGACAGAAGCCAGGGCTTCATGCATATGAAGCATGTACTCTACCTGAGCTATATCCCCATCTCTCCTCCCCTAATGAGACACCTTGAGGCTCAAAATCAAGACTACCTGATGTCTGAGAGCTAACACAGGAACATCACAACAATGTAACTTTTTATTCTTTTACATTGATTTCTTGGTTTAACTAACTGCTCCTCAGAATGCAACATAATTGACTATTTCTTTGATGTAGTGGTTTTCAAAATATAGTAGCTTAACCAGATGCAAATTTTTGGCCCATCCAGATATATCTATAGAATAAGACACTGGGGGAATGGGACCAAGCAAATTGTCTTTTGACAAGCCCTCCAGGCAATTCTGATATAAGGCCACTGCTCTAGTGAAAAGAAACACAAAATTAACTCAACTCCTGGCCTGAAGGATAAGCCACCAGCAACAGTTTAGTGGTCAACATTTAAATTTCCTCAGGTGATTTCAATCTGCACCTCAAGCAAGAGGTAAAGTATAATAAAATTCAGCAAAAATTCACTAAATGCAGGGAGGCATTGTGCTACAATCTACTAAGATATGAAAACTACAAATCTAAACTTCAAGTGCAAAGAGGGTGGTATATTAATTCCAAGACAAAAAGTTTCTTTCAGTATTTATCAATACAAGTAGATCCTAAGAGCTACACCCACAAAGAACATGTGAGTTATGAATATTCAGTTATTTCAGTGAATTCTGTCATTTACACCTGCTAATAAGTCAGAGAAGAGGGTGATAAGATTAGTTAGAGCAAGGAGAAAATATAAGTCATAGTAACAAATAAGTTCACTTGCTGGACTTAAGTAAGCTCTAGCCGGAGATGAGAAGGTAAGAAAAGGAGGGGTATTTCAGCGAAGGAACTTGAAAGTATTTACTGAGGACTCTAGATATCAAACACATGGTAAATGCTGCATATCCTTATGCAGTGTTTGAGAAAAAAATATTTATTCTGCCTATAGTACTACTTTACAAGATGAAAAAGAGGAAGAACTCAGAAGATGAAGACTGTTCATGAGACCAAGCTGGACTTAAATCTCTCATTATTCTTTTCATTTGCCCTTTAATTTGCAATTCTTTACTTCCTTTCCTAAAACACTTTCTCTTGGTATCACCACCTGGGGTGTGTGTATGTGTGCATGTTATATGCTACCTAATATTAATAAACAGGGAAACACAAATGTCAAATTTTGTTTTTTATTTACTTAACACTAATATGACATTATGTATCAGGCACTTTGCAAATATTAACTCATTTAGTTTCTATAATTATCCTATGAAATAGATACTACCCCTTTTCACAGGTAAGGAAAGCTGGTTAGAAAGATTAGGTCACCTGCTAAGATCACACAGCTAGCATGTGAGTTCTTTTTAACTAAATATTAGCCCCCAAAACTAATTACTTAATAAAAAGCCTTTTTTTTTCTCAATTAGAGCTAACTGTAAATGAAATGTTAATATAGCAGTCTTCCCTTTTTCGGTTTCACTTTCCACGGTTTTAGTCAACTATGGTCAGTAAATATTAAATGGAAATTTCCAAAAATAAACTATTCATAACTTTAACCTTCCTAGACAGGATGTGAATCATCCCTCTGTCCAGCATATTCTGTATATACTACCATTAGTCACTTACTAGCTGTCTTTGTTTTCAAATCAATTGTCGATATGATGTTCGCATTGATTATATTAAATCTTACACAGTAGCCTAACACTCCATTACAATGCTGCCATTCACCTCACTTCATCTCATCACACAGGCATCATATATCTCACATCATTACAAGAAGTATGGTGATTACTTTACAAGACTTAAGATGAGTGTGGTAGAAGATACTGTGAGAAAGAGCACGTTCACAGGCTGGAGATATAGCTCAGTTGGGAGAGTGCTATTCAATCTCCCAGTGCCGTGCAAAAAAAAAAAAAAAAGAAAAGAAAAAGAAAGAAAGAAAGAGCACATTTACATAACTTTTATTACAGTATATTGTCATAATTCTTCCACTTTATTATCATTGTCCTGCTGTGCCTAATTTATAAATTAAACTTTATCACAGGTTTGCATACATATAAAGGAAAAAAATACTGTATATAATATTCAACACTATCTGAGGTTTCCGACGTTCACTGAAAGTCTTGGAATATATCCCCTCTGGATAAGGGGAACCACTATAATCAATTAATGCATGACCAGTAAATACAAGCCCACCTGTATTTACTAATAATTTTAAAACTAGGGAAAGAGTAAATAAATCAGGCTTTTTCCCCACTGTACATTTTCCCCATTGGCAAACATTAGACACACATTCAATTAAGCATGTCACTGAGGGTCTTTATTTGCATGTTTATATATCTGTTTTTGTTTGTTTTCATTTCAATTTATTCTGTGCAGCTTAAAGCGAAAGTTGGAACATCATATAAACCACAGAAGCATGTTTATGTATCTTAAACAAAAACAGTCAGTACCTACAGGGCAGAGTTACATTTCATTCTTAGTTTCAAGAGGCAGTACAGCATGAAGAACATAGACTTCAGATCCCAACCGCCTGAGGTCAAATCTCAGCTCCACTATTTATTAGCTGTGGGACCTTGAACAAATTACTTAAATTCTGTGTCTCAGTGAAACAGGTAAAATAATAGTCCCAGTTGTGACTATCAAATGAAATATATGTAAGACACTTTAAGCAACACATGGCATATAGTATATAGTACATAAATGTCTGCTATCATTATGATTATTTGGTATTTATGATGATGTTGCTCTGTAACTGCAAATTTTCCTTCACTGGGTGCCAGAAACCCAGTCTGTCCCTCACATATCTACCACTTCTTTTTGCTTCTAACATCTGATGATCTTTGGGTCTCTGTGCCTCAGTGCTCTCTCTCCCACAGTGCTATCTGACTACAGCATCCTTTCCCACATATCCCTTATGCAGCAGGAAAACTCTTATTCAGCAAAGTTTGTAAAAATTTTATCATTACTGCAGTTAGAGAAACAAGCCATCACTGATGAACTGGTATTTCAGAAGGTAAGAAAGATCCACTCAAGATGTTTCCACCATGAAGCATCTGAAGAGGCAGTAATCGTCTCCCTGCCACTGAACCTCTTTCACTCTGCAGAACTTTCCCACCCATCCTTCTTTTGCTCCTTCAGAAAGACTCCTTCATCTCTGCCAATTACAGAAAACAATTCTTTGTATGAGATTTGCAAATCTTTACCTAAGACCGCCAGGATATTTTTCAAGCCTTATTAATATACTTACAGAAAAGAATTTAGGTAATCAAGATACAACTAAAGACAAGTTATGCTTGAATTAACTATTAACATGTAGGTAATGTCATAATTAACACTGTATTATAGCCAGCTTGCAGTCATAATAAATGAAAATCAAAAGATCAAGAATTTCTCATACTATTTCAACTGTGGCTCAAGAGGAAAAGTGTTGTAATCTTTAAGAGTATTATAAAACTTTTCTCTAGTAGAGGACAACTCATTCACAAATAATAGTTCTTTAGAACAAGAAGTTAAGTCATCTGAATTCCAAGTCCACAAACCACACCTTCAAGTCATCTGAATTCCAAGTCCACAAACCACACCTTCATCCAACCAACAGAATTGCTTACCCAAGATTACTGTAAAAATATTTATCTATCCATCTATTTTTCACTGAGTCACATTCCCAGCCCCCCCCCTTTTTAAATTTTTTTCTTTTTTTTTTTCCTCTCATTTTTTATTTTGAGACAGGATTTCACTAAGTTGCTGAAGACCTCCTTAAGTTGCTAAAGCTGGTCTTGAACTTGCAATCCTTCTGCCTCCCAAAGTGCTGAGATTACAGGCATGCACCATTACTCCTGGCTTGTAAAAAACATTTTTTAAAAAGCATTATAGCATAGTTCTTCACAAAACCCTATCTCAATAACTGCCACCTCTATCCATCCAGTCATCACAAATCCTGAGTCATCTCAGACTCCTTACCTTTTGTGTGCCCCCCCCCCAACCACCTCCAGCTTGTTAATCATCACATCTGTCAATCTCAAATCAAGGATCAGAAGGATCAAGCAGGTAAACCGAACAAAGCAGACCTGCATATGAAACACCTGAACTAGAAGAGAAACAGCAAACTACAGAGAAATTTCGATTGGAAAAAAATTAAGCACAAGCACTATTCAGCTTTAGCTGACAGAGGAAGAGAAAGTTCAGGGACAGTGTCGCCCAATATTCTGACATTTCAAGAGCATCCAGAAATCTGGAATTTTATGGGGAAAATATTAGCTTTTGTAACAAAGTAAGGGTCAAATTAAACAATCTGGTAGACAAATTCAGAGTGTTAGTTTAACAGTTTTGACTTTACCTTTAGAATCCCCACTTTCTCCTTCCTATCCCCACTGCCTTGATTCAGGCCTTCAACATTTCTTACATAGTTTTAATGCAGGAGCACCCTAAAAGTCTCCAGATTAATCCTATCTCCTCCACCAACTACAAGCTACTAGAATGAGTGCCCCCAAATTCAAATCTGATCCTGTTTAAAAGTCTTCAGTGCCTTCCCCAAACCTATAGCACTATGATAAGAACTACCTGAGATATATATAACATTCAAATAAGAACTAAATCTCCCAAAGAAGGTTTTCGAATTTGCTAAACACTCCACTAAATGATTTTGAAGCCAATAGTCCTTGGACCACAGAAACACTGATCCACAGGGTGAAAGTCAGATCAAAATCATCCGCTTCTAAAAAGTAGGCCCAAATCACCACCATGTTGGCTTAGGAACTGACTCCTTAACAAGACTCCAAAAGTGCAATAAGTAAAATCAAGAACCAGTAAATAGGTCTGGGATATAGCTCAGTTGGTAAGAGTGCATGCCTCACAAGCACAAGGCCCTGAGTTCAATTCCCAGCACTGAAAAAAAAAAACAAAACAAACAAGAATCAATAAATAGCCTAGTGTGGTGGCCCACACCTATAATCCCAGCAGCTTAGGAGGCTGAGGCAGGAGGATCTCAAGTTCAAAGTCAGCCTCGGCAAAAAGTAAGGCACTAAGCAACTCAGTGAGACCCTGTCTAAATAAAATACAAAATAGGGCTGGGGATGTGGCTTGTTGGCTGAGTGCCCCTGAGTTCAATCCTCGGTACCCTCCCCTCCCTCCAAAAAAGAATTAATAAATGGGCTGGGCATGGTGGTGCACTCCTATAATCCTAGCAGCTGGGGAGACTGAGGAAGGAGGATCACAAGTTCAAAGCCACCCTCAGCAACTTAGCAAGGCACTGAACAACTCAGCAAGACCCTGTCTCTAAATAACATACAAAAAAGGGTTGGGTTGTAGCTAATGGTTAAGAACCCCTGGGTTCAATCCCTGGAATTTAAAAAAAAAAAAAAAATTCAATAAATGGGATGGAATCAAACTAAAAAGGTTCTTCACAGCTGAGCTGGAACTGCAGCTCAGTGACAGAGCACTTGTCCAGCATGTGTGAGACACTGGGTTCAATCCTCAGCACCATATAAAAAATAAATAAATAATAAAAATTGAGAAAATAATACTGTTCAAAAAAAAGGCTTCTTTACAGCATTAAAAACAATCAATAACATAAAGAGCGAGCCTACAGAATGGGAGAAAATCTTTATCACACACACCTCACCTCAAATAGAGCATAAATCTCCAGGATACACAAAGAAGTCAAAAACTTAACACCAAAAAAACAAATAACCCTTAGTCTGGGGTTGTGGCTCAGTGGTAGAGCGCTTGCCTAGCATGTGTGAAGCACTGGGTTCAATTCTCAGTACCACATATATATAAATAAATTAAATAAATAAAAAGGTCCACTAACCACCAAATTAAAAAAAAATCAATAAATGGGCTAAGAAACTGAACAGACACTTCAAGAAATACAATTGACCAACAAATACATGAAAATATGGTCAACATCTCTAGGAATTAGGGGTATACAAATCAGAACTACACTGAGATTCCATTTCACTCAAGTCAGAAAGGCAATTTTTAAGAATACAAGCAACAATAAATGTTGGAGAGAATGTGGGGGAAAAGGTACATTCACACATTGCTGGTGAGACTGCAAATTGGTGCAACCACTCTGGAAAGCAGTATGAAGATTCCTCAGAAACTTGGAATGGAACCACCATTTGACCCAGCTATCCCACTCCTAGGTTTATACCCAAAGGACTTAAAATCAGCACATTACAGGGTTGCAGCCACATCATTGTTTAGAGCAGCTCAATTCACAATAGCTAAACTATGGAACCAATCTAGGTGCCCTTCAACAAAAGAGTGGACAAAGAAATTGTCATATATATATACGCAATGGAATATTAGCCTTAAAGAAGAATGAAATTATGGCATTTGCCAGTAAATGGATGGAGCTGGAGAATATCATGCGAAGCAAAATAAGCTAATCCCAAAGAAACAAGGGCCAAATATTTTCTCTGATATGCTGATACTAATTCACAATAAAGGTGGGGGGGTTCAGGATATAGAAGTACTCTGGATTAGACAGAGGGAATTCAATGGAGGGGGGTGCATATGGGGATAAGAAGGATGGAATGAATCAGACATTATTACACTATGTGCATATATGATTACATGACCTAAGTCTACATCACATACAGCCAGAATGAGAAGTTATACTTATCTATGTATGATGTGTCAAAATGCATTCTATTGTCACATAAAACTAATTAGAACAAATGTAAAAAAAAAAATTTTTTTTAAATCATCAGCTCTCTTGCCTCTTCTCTCTTGCCATTCCACCATTTTGCCTAACACCTTATCTAATTTCTTGTAGCTCCCAGAATATATTCTTTCAAAGCCTGCATCTTTTATACTCCAGTGATTACCTGTGATGCCTTTTCTCCCTTTTCACATGGATGCAGGCTAAGTATTAAAGGCTCTGCCTTTACCTCCTTCTCCTCAGAAGCCTTTCTCAGCTCACACCCTCACTCCCATCCCTACTCCCTGGAAGGTGCGTCCTCTCTTCTTCCACAGCACCCAGAACTTACTGACTGCACTTACTATTTACATCTGTTTCTTTATATGTCCACATGCCACCAAACTAGGTTCTCTGATGTCAGGAATTTCAGTTTAGCTTAACTTTGCAGCCCCAATGCCATGTCTCACAAAGTGGTCCCTCCAAAAACACTTGCTAAATAATCAAAATGAAAAACCAGTTAGGTTGAAGGCCAAATTAAATTCTGGTTCTTCAGCACTGCCATTAAGATGCAAACAGAGTCTCTCTTTACAACCTCTTAATACTAACAAATTCACAATTATCACAGTTTCTGTCATCAGATAGTTACTGACCATCAAGTTAATTACTGAAATAGCAGAAACCAATTCATTATTATATTCTTGAAACCAAACAAGGTTATTTCATCAAATGCTTCCTCTCTGAAGCAAAATGATACAACTTGAAACTAGCTGCTACACTATCAAAACTATGCCTTCCCCAGATCAGATGAGGCAAACCACAAGAGCAATTTTACCCTTTAAATAAATGGGAAAAATCCCTCAACTACATAGACCCATCCAAAAGAAAGGATGGGGAAGGGAAGGAATGGTAAGTCTCAAAATGAATATGATTGTCTGAAGTTATATTATTAAGCAACAAAGAACACTGGTAGATGTGGCTGACATCTTCATGATCAAAATGCAAGAGTATCCTTTTAATATATCCAGCTGCACAGCTCCTTTTACCATACTTCCAAAATGGTATTCTATTTGTTGAGCACATCTTCTGTTCACATTATTGTGCTAGATCTTGGTCATATTGAACAAGACAACTATCAGTCTGCCCTCCTAGAGCTCATGTTCTAACAGAGAAAGCAAACAATCAACTAATGATCCAGCCTATTTAACAGAACTGTGTGAAGTCCCACAATGCAGAATACAAATGTTAAGAGGGATATAACAGAATCCATGCCATGCTTTCTTCTGTACTGCAAATCAATTGTCTTGCAGTTTCTTACTAGGGAAACCTAATTACCTTTCTGTGTGTGCACCCCTTTCAGCAGCTATTCTATGACTGCCAGGTTTCCAACTGTAGCTCTCAGGTATACCTCTAGGGAAGATAAACAAATTAAGCTGGTTCAAAAGTAATTTTTCCACTGGCTGCTTTTATAGTATTAATTTTTCTCTTTGCTTTATTATGAAGGGTCACACCAGGGAATTAAAATCTCTTTTGAGTGTTTTGACTCCCCCATTTATGGGGGGAAAAGAATGTTTTAATTCAATGAGCTTATAAAGCACTTACTATCTGAAGACCACACAATGGAAATGCAATGAAAGAAAGAAAAGATCTCTGTGTGCAATTCACATTCCAGCAAAACTGACCACACAGATTTTTTCTTTGGACACCCCTGAATTCATATTTTTAATATGAATGCAGTACTGAGTACAAAACCCCCTACTAGAAGAATGTTTAAGTTATAAATTTGTGCTCCTTTTTTTCCCAAGGAAGCCTCACTGTAACTAAAATAACATCAACAAACTGTATTTTAGTGAACATTGGACACTTGCTAAATTGACCTTTGTTTTCTGGAACGATAGGGAATCTGCTGTCAGACACAGGAACTGAGTAAAATATGAGAAAAGGGAAAGAGATAGGGACAAAAAAATTACACTGGTAAATTAGGACATCTTTCTCACTGAAAATACATATGTAGAGAAGACTGTTTATAAGAGAAAGATAATTCCCTCTTAGACACTGATCCAAATAAAGCAGCTCTCTTTATTACTCTGAAAGTCAGACCCTAGTAAGGAAGAAAATATTTCACATGTCAATATTTACTTTGCAGAGCAGATAACAAAAAGGAGATAGAGCTTAAAGCAAAACTGGTATCCAGGTTAATAGTCTTCTGAAATGAAAGTTATAAAACCCTGCCCTGAGTTACCAAAGACAGCTCTGGAACCTCTTTCCACTGACAATTTTTTAAAAATATTTTTTAGTTGTTGATGGACCTTTATTTATTTATTTATTTATACGTGGTGCTGAGAATCAAACCCAGTGCCTCACACATGCTAGGCAAGTGCTCTACCACTGAGCCACAACCCCAGCCTCCACTTACATTTTAAGACAAGTCATCACCTCAATTCAAAATGGTGTGGCACAATATTGCTTAAAAGCAAAGAAACATCATATAGCTTTCTACAGTCCCTTACAGTTTTTTCTATTCCAGTTAAACAAAATCCATTATGACTTTTCCAGTAATCCATTCATTCCACAAATGTTTATTGGCCTCGATTTCGGGTAGCACTGTGCTCAGGCCTTGCTGGTCCACAAAATAAGTCTCATTACTTGGGCATTACATTCTAATGGAGAGACACACTCAAGAGTAATTCCAGAACGGAACATTCAAGTAGAAAAGGGGTGCTTCGGAAAGGCTTCTCTGAGGAAGTAATATTTAAAGCTGTGAAGATGAATATGTAACAAGGATGAAAAGTTAAAACCCATATTCCAGGTTTGGATGAATGGTTAGCAAAGTTATTCACTCATACAGTGGAACTAGATTTGGAAAAAAGTTTAAAAGCCAGAATTTACTGGGCGCTCATTATGTGCCAGACACTTCTCAAATCCTTATAATCACTTCTCATGGTAGGAACTCCTAGTCCCTGTTTACGAGCATAAAAGAGACGTTTGAGTTAAAATGACTTGTCCAGGGTCAAATAAAGAAACTTTGGCATCAGGTTTACACGTACTCGAAAGCAGCGTTCTTTCCACTACACAATTCCTGCCCGTGCACATTTATTTCATCTAGCAGCCCCAGCGCCACAAGCCACCGCTGAGGAAGCCTCTTTCCTGCGAGCAGAAGCGGAGTTGCATCCACAGTAAGGCCTCGGTAAGTCACTCCCCTCCCGGGCCTCATCTGAGAGATGGTCATCTCCATCTCTGAAGTTGTATGCAAGAAAGGCAGGTAGAAAGTTCATTCAAACGAAGACAATTCCAACACGCAGAAGGAAACAGAATCCTTTCTGGGCGATAATGATAATAATAATAGTATCATAATTATTGCTATTAGAAAGAGATAAGAGAACTCTCGCTCCACTGTCGCTGAGCGCTCTCCGAGGAAGTCTCCCGGGAGGGCGCCGTGTCCGGGCGGCGGCCTAGGGTGCTCCCACGCTCCCCGACCCCGGCGCCGGGACTCGCAGGACCGGGCAGAAACGCCCGCCGGCGAGCCCCGAGCCACGCGGCACAAGGTGACACGGACCGCGCCAGCCCCTCAGCCGCCTGGGCGCGGCCAGGGCGAGGAGGGAGAGGGGCGTCCGCCGGCCCACGCTACCTTGTATTTATCAAAGCCAGCCAGCTGCTCCGGGCTCACGTATTCGTAACCAGCCATGACGACCCGAAAACCCAGCGCCCACTCGGCAGCGACTCTCGGCGACGATGAGGTGAAACACGAGCACTAGAGCGGCTGGGCAGGACTGGGAAAGACTGGGCTGGGAAAGAAGGTAGAAGAGCCGCGCTCCGCCCACCGCGCACGCGTAGCCGCCCCGGCCACTTCCGCCGCCTCAACGCGCACGCGCGGCCTCCGCTTCTCCCCGCCCACCGGAGAAGGGGCGCTGCCCAGTCTCGTGGCCCGCCCCATAACGTCGTCGCGGTCCAATCGGTGTCAATCAGGCAATACTAAGCCCCGCCTTCCAGCTCTCCTCGTCTCTTCATTTGCTAGCGTCAAAATTGGTGAACTGAGGTAAATCAAGAGGGGAGGTGAAAGGTCAACTTCCCAGCGGACCTTATTCTTGTCTCGGGGAGGCGCGCGGGTTTGGGTGCGCACCTGGGTGGCGATCTGGGATACGCTTTTAGTCGTAGGGGAAGGGTAATGCATGCGAGCCAGTTGAGGTAAGAGGGCGTAGTTCGCTGGCTGCGATGAAGTAAAAGAACAAGAAAAGGTCTGTGCCAAATCTCGCTTCCAACTCCTGCTATGCGCTGCATGCAGTAGGAGCGCGGTGAACACGATCTGATGTAGAAAAGACTGAGTTGAGATCTATAAAGGAACTCGGAAGGCCGCTAGAGTCAAGCCCCTCAGGTCAGAGTTGCTTGTGAGCTTTGGACCGCCTTGTCACATTCCGGTCGATCAAACTGTTAACAATTCAGATTGCTAATGTCTTCCGACCAGATAAAAGCTGTGTGAACTCTGTCTCGACGGGACTTTATGTGCGTTTGCAAAAAGTATTTTTTGAAAACTGGAGCCCAGTTAATTGTTGGAGGAACAGGAGGTCAGTGGCTAGTGTGTGTCTAATAATAGTAAATTTTGATAATAATAGTTGTTACTTTTATTGAGTGTCTAATATGCGGAGAATTTGACATGCATAATCACTGATCCCTTAACTACACTGCGAAGTGGGAGGTATTTTCTCCATTCTGCAATTTAGGAAATTAAAACTCAGATTACTGGATTGGGAGGTGTTGCTGAGTGCTAGAGTGCTTGAGGCCCTGGATTCAATCCTAGCACCTTTACCATATAATGTGCCCTAGTCAAGGCAGCTCTTACATAACTTGCCCAGAGTCACCTAGCTTGAAAGTGGTCAATCGGACATGAACTGGGAGTCCCAAACAAGGGAGACTCCCAATCTCCCTGGGACTCTGAAACAGTAATTATTTGGGGGTCTTTTTTATGTTCCTTACATTCATTCATTCAGCAAATCACATACTTAGTGGGAACCCAAGATACACCCGTCGCAGCATGATTTCTGCCTGTGCCTCATCTCCCCTCCTAAAGCATAAGATACTTGTAAGGGCCATGAGGGTCATGGTGGCACACTCCTGTAACCCCAGCGACTTGGGAGGCCTAGGCAGAAGAATCACAAGTTGGAGGCCAGCCTTGGCAACTGAGTGAAACCCTGTCTCAAAATAAAAAATAAAGGACTGGGAATGTAGCCCAGTGGTCAAGCATCCTTCAGTTCAACTCCTAGTAGGGGAGAAAGAAAAAAAAAGATTCTTATGAGGTAATAGATAAAAAAGCGTCTATTATACCTAGTAGGTGGTAAATATTCAATGAACCTAAGTGTCCTTTCCCACTTACCTTCAAGGGGAAGAACTGTATCTTCTATATCTAAATTTTCTTCAGGAAAATTATACATGGTCAATACATTTTATTGAATAGGAATGAATAAAGATCTCTTTGATGTGTGTGTAGTGCCAGTTTAGAGAAGGACATCAGAAATGAGTCTCCCATTAATTAAATTGGAAATTGGCTCTAATGAAAAGGAAAATGATGAAACTGCCTCTTTGGGTCTAAAAATATTTCCCTTATTTAAGTATTGTATTTAAATCCCTTCTGTGTACTAATAAGAAAACTGAATTGGTATGCTTCTTAAGTTCCTGTTCTAAGTTCAGAGTTTTGGCCAAATTATGAATCAGACTGATACCATTGTCACATGTAATGCTCTGCCATCCATAATCAGCAGCAGATTTCCCCTCTGTTATGTGTTTCTTCTAATCATTATAAACATGATAAAAAGAATTCTTACTACCAAATGATTTTTTCAAGTGATTTTTAATACAACTCTGCTTACCCATATAAAATGTAAACTTCATACTTATAAAAGGTATTTTAGTTAATTAGGGAATTATTATATAATTATGAATTGTATTATAATACATGTTAATATACTATATATTTTCTATACAATATTTATTATATACATAAATATATGTATTAATGGTAGTAATAAAGGAATTATATATTAATATCTAATTAATAATTTATTAATGGTTTACGCACTCATTGATCACTTCAGACATAAACTCACAATGACATTTTTTTTTATTTTCAAGCATTTTTTATTCAGAGCTGGGTATGGCAGCACACACTTGGAGTCCCAGCTACTCAGGAGGCTGAAGCAGGAAAATCACTTGAGCCAAGGAATCAGGGGCAACCTGGACAATATAGCAAGACCCCTTCCCTAAAAGAAAAAGAAAAAGAAATTCTACTTCTATTTTCTTCAAAAGCAATTTTTTTGAAAGAGCAACTTTTAATTTTTTGAAAACAATTTTTAAAATGCTGTCTCTCTTCTACAGAAGGCTGTAAAAAGCTTGAATCAATTTATAAATCCATCTGAAAATTTCCAAACTGACACATAGCATGCTTGGATGTCTTACTGCTGTGTGATCCCAATTTACTGCACTTAGACCCTTTTCTCTTTTTTTAAAGGAGAGCATTAGACAAAATCTTTAAGTTCCTATTCATCTCTGAAATTCAGTTAAACTATATATTGTTTAAGTTTCCTGAGATTAAGTCAGCTCATCTGGGCAAAGATAATTCTTTTCTTTTTTTTTCTTACAAGATTAGGTATTGCATTCAGGGGCACTGTAACACTGATACAGCCCCAGCCCTTTTTATTTTTCATTTTGAAACAGGATCTTGCTGTTGTCCAGGCTGTCCTCAAGTTTGAAATCCTCCTGCCTCAGCCTCATGAGTTCCTGCAATTATAGATATGAGCTACTGCACCCAGCCAAAAAATAAAATAATACCTTATTCTCATAAATTCTATGGATCTCAAAGCAGTGTAACATCACTAGAACACCTTAGCAGCTGCAAGCCAGTGGACCTGGTGGTGGTTCCAATTACACACAATGGTACAACAAAAATGTCATACTTGGGCTGGGGATATAGCTCAGTAGGTAGAGTGCTTGCTGTACAAGCACAAGGCTCTGGGTTCGATCCCCAGCACCAAAAAAAAGTCATACTTTGCCCAAAAGCCACCCAATTTGTTCAAGGTACACCTCCAACTTTCAGTTGAATTTTTTTTCCACTGCACCTTGCCATGATAAGATGCCCAAAAAAAAAAAAATCACATCATATACCAGGCATGCTGGCACACTGCCTATAACCCCAGCACCTTAAAACCTGAGGCAGAAGGATCACAAGTTCTAGGTCAGCCTGGGCAGCTTAGTAAGGCCTTGTCTCAAAAGAGAAAACAAAAAAGGGCAAAAGGACTGGGAGAGTAGCTCAGAGATAGAGTGCCCCTAGGTCCCATCCCCAGTACTGCAAAAAAAAAAAATAGGTTTTAAGAAATTTTTCTTTAATTTAAAAACATCACATCTTGTGATACTAGAGAGTCAAACTCAGAATCTCATACATGCTAAGCAAGTGCTCTACCACTGAGCTACATCCCTGGGGGTCCCCATAAGTCAGTTTTAAATGAAGTTTGGAAGGGAGAAGGGCACTAGGAAAGAGCTGAACAGTCATTAAGTTGTGTATTGTTTCTTTTTTATTGTTTTTTGGTATTGTTTTCTTACAAATGAAATTCCCTGACTATAGTAAACCTTCTCAAGTGGGATTTTATCTATCTGTTTCTTGCTGTATTTTACATTTTCTAGTAATAATCCTCTTAGGGAAGAAATGTATAGAAAACTCTGAGTAGTTCATCAATCATACTCTTTATCATAGATAAAAGTCTATGCAACATACTGAGATTCAGCAAAAACTATTGTCTGCTATTTTCCATGTCATTAGAAAAGGATGGTATCTCTTCTGTTCTGTGACTTGTTATCCCAATAGTATCAGGGCCATTTTTTTGCTCTCAGCCTTTGAACACTAAGCCAGTAGTGTAAATAGTCATTCACAAAAAAGGTAATGTAGAAAGAGGGAGCCAGGGCGCAGCGTGATATGAAGGTAAGAGTGAAATTACAGATTTAATCACTTGTTTAGGCAAACTACATACTAGCCATTCTTTTTTTTTTTTAATACCAGACAGGGATTGAATCCGGGGCACTCGACCGCTAAGTCTTATCCCCAGCCTTATTTTTTGTATTTTATTTAGAGACAGGGTCTCACTGAGTTGCTTAGTGCCTTACTTTTGCTGAGGCTGGCTTTGAACTCGAGATCCTCCTGCCTCAGCCTCCCGAGCCATGGAGTTATAGGCATGCACCACCACACCCAGTAAGTGATTGTTTCTTATAACCAAACTCTTGAGGATGGTGTTAAATAAAGGAGCATTAAAACTGATCTCAGCAGACAGCATTACCCTATGCATATGTAAGATTATATGAACTGTGTGAATAAAAAAATAAATAAATTTTTAAAAGACTATAATTATAAGCTGATGATAAGAGAAAATAATTCTATGTTAAATTAAATCTCTAGTCTCACAAAATAATTTTACTATAATCTAAAATAGAAGTTTAGCCGGGCGCGGTGGCGCACGCCTGTAATCCAAGCGACTTGGGAGGCTGAGTCAGGAGGATCATGAGTTCAAAGCCAGCCTCAGCAACTTAGCAAGGCCCTAAGCAACTCAGTGAGACCCTGTCTCTAAATAAAATACAAAATAGGGCTGGGGATGTGGCTCAGTGGCCAAGTGTCCCTGAGTTCAATCCCTGGTTCCACAAAAATAAATAAATAAATAAATAAATAAATAAATAAATAAATAAATAAAATAGAAGCTTCAAGTTATTTTTATGACTTAACAGCATTCATTATTTTTCAGGCAATGAGGAGAGGTAGAAGAAAATTATGCATATAAGTAAGATACATTCTCAAAAAGGACTTGAGAATAATTTATATTGTCATAAATCCAAGGGTTTCAAAATGAAGTTACAGTTTAGAAGTACTTCTGTGGGAACTGAGAAACATTGCATCACTGTGTAAATGAAAGTTCCATTGTATGAATAATAAATTCCAGCAAATATCAGGAAAAAAAAACTGATCTCAGGCAAAGGGGGCAAAGTCTTATTTTCAGCATTCTTGAAGTTCTAAATGTAATCCATTCTCTGTGTGTCATGAACAAAGAAAGAATTGATACCTCTTTCCCACACACATCCTTCTCCCCATTGTTACTGCACTAAAATGGAAGCACAACTCTAGTCCATGTACAAAATCATTCAGAGGTATAGCCATAGTGGCATCACCCCTGTCATGCCTTTCTCCTCACTGCTATTTGCAAATGTTAGCATCTTCTAAAGACAGTTTTGCATATATAGTCAAACGTAACCAGTATTCTTTACTTTGATTTGAACAAATGCCATACAACTATGCAAGAAACCTCTTTTTTTTTTTGGTACTGGGAATTGAACCCAGGGGCACTCCACCACTGAGCCCCATCGCCAGTCCTATTTTGCATTTTATTTAGAGACAGGGTCTCACTGAGTTACTTGGGACCTCGCCAAGTTGCTGAAGCTGGCTTTGAACTCGTGATCCTCCTGCCTCAGCCTGCCAAGTGCTGGGATTACAGGCGTGGGCCACCGCACCCGGCAAGAAGCCTCAGTTTTTAATAGGGTTCATTTTTATCTTCATGAAGCTTTGAGTTCATTGGATTCATAGTTGTTTTGGTGGAAGATAAAGTCCCTAGAAGAAAATATCTAAGTGGAGCAAGAGAGTAGGAAATATTTCCACGATCCATTTTCCTGTAAGACTTCTGGAAAACCTAGAGAAGGAGAAACAAATCTTAGAAATATGAAACAATATGAGTAACAACTTCATTAACTCCTAATGTATCCTTGTTGAACACTAGCCACCTACAAATACCGTGATGGACCATGGAGATACAAAGTTGACTAAGACATAATCCCAGACAGTAAGTTGCTACTGCATTCAGTGAATAACCAGTATCATCCAGTGTCTGGGCTCATCACAGATTCTCCCTTCCATCTCCCACACCCCACAACCTCTCCTCTCCCTTTTTTAAATTCATTGTTAAAGTGGAAAATACTATGTCTTAAACAGAGAATTGATTTAAAGACAGGAAACAAAGGGAGATAATCAAAAGAAATCCCTGAATAAAGACTTTGAGGTCACACCAGACAAGGTGGCACACACCTGTAATCCCAGGGACTCAGAAAGCTGAGAGAGGAGGATTGCAAGTTTGAAATCAGCCTGAGCAATTCAGCAAGACCCTCAGCAACTTAGTGAGACCCTGTCTCAAAAAAAAAAAAAAAAAGTAAAAGGGGCTAGGGATGTAGTTCAGTGGTAAAGCACCCCTGGGTTCAATTCCCAGTACCATAAATGAATAGATAGATCAATAGATGATAGATAGATAGATAGATAGATAGATAGATAGATAGATAGATAGATAGATATTGAGGTCCCACAGGGAGTGATTTTATTTTTTTTCCTTTTTTTTTTTTTTGTGGTACTAAGGACTGAATCCAGTGACACTCTACCACCAAACCACATCCCCAATACTTTTTATTTTATTTTTTAAATTTTGAAACAGGGTCTCACTAAGTTGCCCAGGTTAACCTTGAACTTGTTATCCTTCTGCTTAAGCCTCCTGTGTATGATTTTAATATTTTGATGAATAATCTAGTATAGA
>JAJEJO010004027.1:68253-83657 GCA_020662805.1 Glaucomys volans
TTTTCTTTCTTTTTTTTTTTTTTTAGGCTGGGTCTTGCTAACATGCCAAGGCTGACCTCAAACCTGAGATCTTCCTGCCTCCAGAATAGCTGGGATTATGGGCATGCGCCACCATGCCCAGCTCAGATTCATCTGAAGTTTCATTTCTTCAAAGAAACCTTTTTGTGACCTAGTTCCCAACTCACTTCTACCTCTCCCTACTAGAGTCCTCTGTATTTCCATTCCTCCGTATTTCCACAGCAGACTTATAAGCTATAAAATGATCTATTTTCTTATCAGGCTTACTGGAATGTAAATACCTTAAGTGTGAAAACCACATCTGTCCACCCCTGAACCAAGCACAATACGTAGTACTCAATAAGCCCTCAATAAACTTTTGTTGAAGTCAGTTGAACTATGAGGGAGTAAAGCAGCATATTGCTGGCACCCACAAGTGCTGTAAAATTATTCATGCTCATTGACCTAGTATCCCACTTGGGAAGAATGTACTTTCAGGAAAAAATCTGAAAGAAAAAAACTTTGTTGCAAAAAATTATGAAGAGCCTGTGACAATGTGCAATGTGTGTGTTATTTGCTAATGAGAAGCCTGGTGACTGAGTGACACTAGGTAGCTTCACAGTAGCAGCTGGTACCAGAAAGACCAAGGCATAATTAGAGAACTGGGACTTTCAGCCAGATGTGGTGGCTCACACCTGTAATCCTGATGACTACCAAGGCTGAGGCAGAAGGATTCCAAGTTGGTGCTGGGGTTGTGGCTCAGTGGTAGAATGCTCGCCTAGCATGTGTGAGGCACTCAGTTCAATTCTCAGCACCATAAACAAATAAAAAATAAATAAAGGTCCATTAAAACTAAAAAAAACAATATTAAAAAAAGAAGAATCCCAAGTTCAAGGCCAGACTGGGGCTGCAGCTGTAGCTCAATGGTAAAGCACTTGCTTCATACGTGTGAGGTACTAGATTCAATCCTTAGCACCATATTAAAAAATAAAATAAAGGTATTGTGTCCATCTACAACTAAAAGAATTTTTAAGAAATAAATAAAACTCTGGAAAAGCACCCTTGGGTTCCATCCCCAGTACCAAAAGAGAGAGAGAGAGAGAGAGAGAGAGGATCTTAAGACTTTCAGCCCCCACAACCTTCAGAATTGGGGAGGAGCTGAAGGTTAAATTGATCACCAGTGGTCAATGGATGCAATCAATCATATCTACATAACAAAACTTCTATAAAACCCTGAAAGGACTGGGTTCAGGGAGCTTCTGGATAGCTGAACATGTGGAGGTTCCTGAGGGTGGCATGTCCAAGAGAGCATGGAATCTGCGTCCCTTCCCAGATACCTTATCCTATGCATCTCCTCCATCTGACTGTTTATTTATATCCTTCATTATATTCCTTATTAATAAATCAGTAAAATTAAGGATTTCTCCAATATGTATGAGCTACTCTAGCAAATCAATGGAAACTTCCAAGAGGGGGCATCGGAATCCCATTTTGTAGACAGTTGGTCATAAGCACAGGTAAAACAACTTGGGACTTGTGATTGACACTGAAAGTTCGGGACAGTCTTGTAGGACTATGTCCTAAACCTGGAATCTGACATTATCTCCAGGTAGACATTTTCAGAACTGAACAGAATTAGAGGACACCCAGCTGGTGTCTGCTGCAGAATTTGCTACAGAAATGATTGTTTGGTGTTTGGGCAAAAAACAAAACAAAACAAAACAAAAAACCCCACACATCTGGTGTCAAAAGTGTTGATTGTTGAGTGAGAAATAGGAAAAACCAAAGTGATTTGTTTCCTATTTCACAACAGTGAGCCATATTTATAACTGCAGAGGGAAAATGTAGGCAATCAAATGTCCAATTAAATAAGAACCAAAACTCAGAAAACTTGGAATGGAACCACTGTTTGACCCAGCTATCCCATTCCACCGTCTATATCCAAAGGACGTAAAATCAGCATATTACAGGGATGCAGTCACATCAATGTTTATAGCAGCTCAATTCACAATAGCTAAACTATGGAACCAACCTAGGTGCCCCTCAGCAGATGAATGGATAAAAAAATGTGGCATATATATATATATATATACACAATGGAATATATATATGCCACATTTTATATATATACACACACACACACACACATATATATATATACATATATACATATATATATATGGAATATTTTTTGTTTTTTTGTTTTTGTGATGCTGGGGATTGAACCCAGAGCCATGAGCATGCAAAGCAAGCACTCTTCCAACTAAGCTATAACCCCAGCCCTATAAATGGAATATCACTCAGCCTTAAAGAAGAATGAAATTATGGCATTTGCCAGTAAATGGATGGAACTGGAGAATATCCTGCTAAGCAAAATAAGCCAATACTAAAAAACCAAAAGCCAAATGATTTCTCTGATATGTGGATGCTAATTCACAATGGAAGGCAGCTAGGGAAGAATAGAGTTACTTAGATTAGGTAGAGGGTATTGAAGGGAGGAGAGGGGGTGTAGGTGTAGGAATGATAGTAGAATGAATCAGATATTATTACCCTATGTACATATATAACTATATGACTGGTGGAATTCTACATCATGTATAACCAGAAAAATGAGAAATTATACTCCATTATATATGATGTATCAAAGTGCATTCTAAGCCGGGCATGGTGGCGCACGCCTGTAATCCAAGCGACTTGGTAGGCTGAGTCAGGAGGATCTCGAGTTCAAAGCCAGCCTCAGCAACTTAGCGAGGCCCTAAGCAACTCAGTGAGACCCTGTCTCTAAATAAAATACAAAATAGGGCTGGGGAGGTGGCTCAGTGGTCGAGTGTCCCTGAGTTCAATCCCTGGTTCAAAAAAAAAAAAAAGTGCATTCTAACTGTCATGTATAACTAATTGAAACAAATTTTTAAAAGACATACCTGCCAGGACATTATTGCACACTTCACAAAGCTAAGACTATAGAACTATAAAGTTCCACGTGACGGTACCATTATAAATTTCTACAATTTTGAGGGATGTGGTGGTGCACACAGCAGGCTGAGGTAGGATGATCACAAGTTTGAGACCACCTTGGGCAACTTAGAGAGACCCTGTCTCAAAATTTAAAAAATTTTTTAAATTGTTTAAAAAAAGGACTGAGGATGTAGCTCAATGGTAAAGCACCCCTAGGTTCCATCCCCAGTACCACACACAAAAGAGTTCTACAGTTTTATAAAGTAGGAAGGAATAAGTCATTGCCTTAATAGAGTACTTGTTAGGTTAACCTATGTTTTGTTGGGTAGATGGTCATAGGAATTCCATGTAAGCATCAGCAAATTACCCATTTGGATTTTTCTTTCTGATTTGTCATGAGAATTGGAACATTAGAAGCTAAAGGGACAATTTGAGACACAAACTCCTGAGATAGCCATCAACTAGTTTCTCTTAAAAGGAGTAGGTGAAATTCAGGAGAAAGTGAATTAACGGCTCTTCTAGAAGCATCTGAAATGAAAGAATGAAGGCACTAAGATGAACTCTAGAGCCTACACTGCTACAAAAGAATAAGGCTAGCAAATAAGAAAATAGCTAAAAAGTCACAGGGAAAAACTGGGTAGAATAAAGCACTATAGTTGATGTTTCAAATGCCATCTTTATATAGATATAGCGCTTTAAATTTTAGGAAGTTCTAGAAGTAAAACCTGTCTTTAGAAATGAAAACCTAGGTATGTTTAGAAGAAACAATGCTCTGGTAAAAGAATGTATCTGTGGCCAGGGTCACATTGACACTGGGATGCTCCTGTCCCCAGAGAAATGACAGGTATGTATGTATGATGTAATGAAACATAGATTTCGTATCTGCCCAGTTTCCTGCACATAGCTCCTAAAACAGTTGGACTCTCCAAAGTGATGAACATCTTTTTGTATGCTCATAAATGGCTGCTGGCTGAGGGCTCCTGGGTAGCCTCAGTTGTTGAGCTGGTGGGCAGGGGAACCAGCCCTGCTAAGGAAGCTTGGAAATTTCAGCCCTGCTCCCCACCCTCCTGGGAGGGCAAAGAGCTGGCAGTTGAGTTAATAATTAATCATGCCTCCAGAATGAAGCATCCATTCAAATCCCTGAAGTTCAGAGTGCTTCCAGGTTGGTGAACACGTGGAGACACGGAGTATGGCAGGCTCTGACAGGGCATAGAAATTCCCTGACTCACACACCTCGCCCTGTGCAGGACTTCCATCCAGCAGGTCATATGCTTTTATAACTAACAGTAAGCAGTTTTCATAAATTCTGTGCACTGTTCTAGCAAGTTATCAAACCTGAGGAAGGGGTTGTGGGATTTAGCAGGTCGGTCAGAAGCACAGGTAACCACCAGTACTTACGGTGGGTCTCTGAATGAGCAGGGCAGTCTAACCCTTAACTGTAGGATCTGACACTGTTTCGAATAGATAGCATCAGAATTGAATTAAACTGTAAAACACCCAGTGGAATCTGCTGAACAGTGGAGAATTGCTTGGGTGTGGGGAAAAAAAAATGGTGACTTCAAGTTGTGTGTGTGACTAGAGAGGAAATGAGTTTTTCCTCACTCATTCCCTAAAGGTGACTCCAAAAGACTGAGGAGGAGCTGAAGGAGGACCACAGGCACTGCGTGAGATCTGGGAGGGAGCTGGAAAGACCTCTCCCTCCTTTATCTCCCAACTGCACCTGGGCCCTGCCCTCCTTCTGATCCCGGTGAGCAATGCAGGCGGTTGTTCCAGCTCTGACAGCTCCACCCCTTTCACTGAACTGCTTCTAAGCAGAAGATCCCCATCGCAGTCCCACTGTAGGGTGGGGCCTGATGCCAGTGTGGTCGGGACGCACCCCTGACCAATTACAGCTGGGTTTTTTCCCCCCTGGAGTCCTACGTTGTAGAAAGACACGCACTGGTCAGCTCTGGTGAGAAGCAGCCACTCTGAATTCCTGTGTGTTGGCCAGGAGGAGGGAGAGCACACTCCACCACAGGAAGGGGACTGTGGAGCTAATCGGGAACTCACTTCCTCTGTGCATTTTGGCTATTGGACGTGTGTGTGTGGGTGGTGTGTGTGTGTGTGTGTGTGTGTGTTTTAAAGTCAGCCCTGACATTTTGTCTTTAAAATTAATATCTTTCCAACTGGAAAAGAAAAAAAGGAGAAGACATCTACGAATCTATGCAAAGAGACATATCATATCTATAAACTTATCTTTTAGCAGAAGAAGCACAAGATGAATCAAATGCTCTCTAGTGAGTCAGAACAAGAATGGATCTCCTCACCCCTCTTTAGTTTTTGTTATCATCACCTTCCATTTTAATTATAGGATTGGGAAAGTAATATATTTAATATATATAACACCCAGCACCAAGAGTTAATAGATGTTTATCATGGTTCAGAGCTTTTAAAAAATATTCCACAACAATGACAGTTCTTCACTGCCTCTGCCTTCTTGTCCTGATCATTAAGCACTATCCTGTAGCTGTTATTTATTGAACCCATTCATATTTTATACATTTATTATATGTGGTAGTATACAGATTTGATATAGTATTATTTTGTGTTTGTGTGTGTGTTCATAAATGTTATTTACAGAAATGGTATCCCAGTGTGCCTAACCACTTACATTTCTTACACTTGACATATATTTGAGACTGGCATATAGTGACTCAGGAGGTGGAAGGTTTTGTTAAGACTGGAAGGAAACACTTTCCTAGGGAAGGAGGTGAGACCTGTCTATTATAGATCCGGGTCTGGTTTAGAGCAGCTCTGGTTCGTGTCCCGCAGTCGAAGAATGAACACCGAGGCAAGCGTGGCAAGCAATTTTTTTAAAATTTAGCTATAAATGGCGACAATACCTTTATTTTATTTATTTATATGTGGTGATGAGGATCAAACCCAGTACCCAGTACAGGCAAGCGCTGTACCACTGAGCCACAACCCCAGCCCCATCAAGCAAGTTTTATTTAAGAAAGTGAAAGAGAACAGACTTCTCTGGAGAGAAGGGGACGTAGGAGCTTAAAGCCTGTTTGGGGGCTGCAACTTGCGTTTCTTACAGCCCTCAGAACTTCTTTCTTTTATTAATGATTGTCTTTCCTTCCTTCCCAGCGTAGGTGCAGAGGAGCAACCGTCAGCAATTCTTTGTTCTTTGCTAAAGTCGTTGTCACCCTCATCATTCTTACCTACACTGACTGCCTGACCTTTTCCCCTACTTCAGTGGGAGTATTGAAAGATACCTGGGTAGTTTTTTAGTCATTTAGTTTTGAAGTGTGTGTTTGTATGTTAGTGTGTATGCTGAAAATCAAACCCAGGGCCTCTCACACGGGCCAGGCAAATGCTCTTCCACTGAGTGACATTTCCAGTTACTCAGTTTCAAATTATTTTTAAGGTGCTCTTGTTGGAGAAACAAATAAAAACAAAGATATGATACAAAATTTAAGACAATGTAAGTGTGGTTATAATTATATATTCTTCGCTTTTTGTAATTTTTTTAACAGATGGGGTATCTTTATTTTTTAATTTTATTCAATTTTACTTTTTGGTACTAGAGATGGAACCCAGGAGTGCTCTACTTCTGAACTACATCAGTTCTTTTTATTTTTACTTTTTTTATTTATGAGACAGGGTCTTGCTAAGTTTTTTGAGGGTCTCACTAAGTTACTGAGGATCTCACTAAGTTGCTGAGGCTGGCCTTGAACTTGTGATCTCCTTGTCTCAGCCTCCTGAGTTGCTAGGATTAGAGTTGTGCAAGCCATTGCACCCAACATCTTTTTTTCCTGTACTGGGAATTGAACTCAGGCCTTGCACATGCTAGGCAAGTGCTCTACCACTCAGCTACATCCCTGACCTTCAGGATGGGGGAGGTGGGTCTCACTATGTTGCCCAAACTAGCCTTGAACTCCTAATCTAAAGCAATTCTCCTGCCTTAGTAGGAGCTGGACCTACAGGTGTGTACCACCAAATCCTGCTTTTTAAAAATATAGTTACTCCCTAGTTTGTTGGTTTCCCATCCTGCTATCCAGTGTATAGACACCCTGTTATGATCTAATTCCACTTCCCTCTTCTTCTGCATCTCTGGCAGCATCAGCAACTCAGCCATCCCATACTGCAGTACTGTAGTTCTCTGACAACACAGCAATTCTGTATCATTACTCTGTGGTTCCCAGGATCTAAAATGTCTGATATCTGCTGATTCATTGTAGCCCCGTGCCCAAGAATGGGCAATTGCAGAGAAAGAACATAGGAGAAGACCCCTAAATCTGCCTTAAGAAGAGGAAAAGGGGCTTAACAGCACTTCGAAAGAGTGGAGGAAAGTCCCCATTGTTTTCTTGCTTCTTTGTTCTTTTATATGCAATCCCACGGCAACATTGGCAATGGGGGTCCATAGGAGCCCAAAACTCCGAGGGAAGGGACACCTCTCTGATCAGAATAAATGTGGTTCCAAGAGGGTGAAGCAAACCTCCTTTGCTTTTCTTCTCTCTGTCCTCCCACTGTGAGGCTCCAAATGTGAGCACAGTCACAGGAGGTACATGTCTGTGGAGAGCTGTGATCTAAATCATAGTCTGTCTGACTCTCATGGTTGTACTTGGTCTGGGAGCTGCCTGTGTGAGGTGCAGGTCAAGATGCCCCAGTTGCTATGGTAACACCAGCCAGAGGTGACTATGTGTGAAGCTGCGCCACTCTATCAGTCGAGGTCTTGAATTCAGCTTCTTCTCCTATGGATAGTGAATCCTGAGCAAAAGAAGATGGCCCTAATGTCTTGCCAGTCCTGTGTCCTTCAGATTGCCTGCTTTGCTGAAACTTTTCCACAAATAACCTTTTGAGGAAACCTATATAATAAATTTGCTGAGCTAGCTCCAGAGTCAGTCAAGCCCCACCAGGGCTTGGCTACCCACCTAGCCCCAGCTTTTGCTCCCTATGTGTGTCTGTTTGTCTTTTCTGTATACCACATCGCCCCTCATCCCGTATCTCCTTAATTAATGGCTGTAGCTGAGAGAGATGAGAGGACCAAAGCACATGGCAGAACAGGTAAATTATGCCCTACATTTTTTACCAGACGACCAAAAAGAAGAGTCCAAGAAAACCAGAATGTACCAGAATTATCAGAGAGGAGGAGTTCAAGAAAACAACCCCACAGAATTGATATGACAGAGGAAAGAGTCAATCAACTTGAATGTAAGCCAATTGAAATGATCCAGTGTGAACAACAGAGAAAAAAAAGATTGAAAACCAGAACTGAACCACTGTGGTCTATGGGAAATAATACTAATATTATTTTTGTTATTAGAGTTCCAAAAGGAGAGAAGAAAGAATAATGGTTGAAAGGTCCAAATTTGATGCAAGACATAAATCTACAGATGCAAAAAGTTCAGTGAATTCAAAAACAAGGTGAATCCAAACCTACAGTCATGATAACTACTAAAAAGCAAAGACAAAGACAAAGCCTTTCAAGTAGGCACAGAAAAATTATATATTATTAGAGGAACATGAGTCAAATGGCTGTGAATTTTGCACCAGAAACCAGGAAAGTCAAAAGGAAGTAACAACACTTCTTAAAATATTGCAGAGATCATATAATTAAACTCCTTTACTTTGTTGTAGAAAATAAAGTACTTGTCTTGAATCACAAGGTTCATTAATTCAGTATCTTAAAATAATGACCATTTCTATAACATCAAGGAATTCTTGACATTTTTTTACATGAGGGATTGACCCAAGGGTGCTACCACATCCTCAGCCCTTTTTATTATTATTATTTCTTTCACTTTGAGACAGGGTCGCATCAAGTTGCTGAGGCTGCTTTGAACTTGCAATCCTCCTGCCTCAGCCTCCCAAGCCACAGGTATTACAGGCATGTGCCACCACACCTGGCCTGGCTATTTTTTATTTTGAGACAGGATCTCACTAAGTTGCTGAGGCTTGCCTCAAACTTTTGATCCTCTTGTCTCAGCCTCCTGAATTGCTGCGATAACAGGCATATGCTGGTTCCCTGCATCTCCTTGGCTTTTCTTAGCATATTTTAAAATATATTTCTTTAGTTTCAAATAACAGAAGCATATTCTAACTAACTAAGTGAAAAGGGAAATAATTAAAAGAAGCTGAAATCTGCTATGGTTTGAATGTATCCCCCAAGTTTCATGTGTTGGAAACTTAATCCTGAAAGCAATAGTGTTGAGAAATTGGACTGATAAGAGGTAATTAGGTCCTGAGGACTCTGCTCTCGTTAAAGACTAGTGTTAATGCAGGGGTGAGTGCATTACTGCAGGAACGGATTCCTATAGAAGGATGATCGTGCCCTGCTTCCCCCTTTCTCAGTGCTATCTTCTCATGTGATGCCTTCTGCTATGTTGTGACACAGCAGGAAGGCCCCCACAAGATGTGACTCCTTCCATGGACTTCTCAGCCTTCATAATAGTCAAAATTAATTTCTTCCATTATAAATTACCCAGCCTATGTATTCTGTTATAGCAGCACAAAGGGACTAAGACACGGTCTCTGATGGATCTCAAGATCAAGAGTTCAAATGAGAATCAGGGATAATTAAGGAATTCTCCTGGTGTTTCTCTGTTTCTATCTACAGCTCATCTTTACTTTTCCTGAGCTCAGACCATTTTCCCCACATGCCAGAAAAACCAGAGTTGCCAGGTTTTACATGTTGTGGGACCAACCTCAGCTTCTCACTAGACCCTAGTTCGAAAATTACCCCAGCAGAGAAAGATAGTCCCAACTTGGTGTTAGATGTGTCCCTGTGGACTGCAGTGTATCAGGGGTGTGAGGAACCATGTGTAAAGTGACTACCTTCATGGCAAACCTGTGGTGATGAGTGGAGGACAGTTTCTAAGAAATGAGTCCAAAAATAAGAGAAATATGACCTGAAACAATACAGTGTATCAACCGCTTTCTGTCCTTGACACACGTTTCTTTAGAGCTTTTAACAAGCTGTTTGAAAATATTTTCTAGGTTATTGACTTTATAAAATCGATCTACACTGACCATAGTGGCACATGCCTATAATCTCAGTTAACCAGGAGGCTGAGGCAAGAGGATCATAAGTTGGAGGTCAGTCTCAGCAATTTAATGAGAAAATTCCTAGTACTGTTGAGTGTGATGGCACATGCCAGTAATCCCAGTGGCTTGGGAGACTGAGGCAGGAGAATCACAGTTCAAAGCCAGCCTTAGGGACTATAGCTGTGGTTTAGTGGCAGAGTGCTTGCGTAGCACATGTGAGGCACTGGGGTTTGATCCTTAGCACTGCATACAAAAATAAGCAAATAAAGGCATGCAGTCTATCTACAACTACAAAAAATATTTTGAAGGCCCTAAGCAACTTAGGAAAGACTCAGTGAGACCCTGTCTCAAAATTTAAAAAAGAGCTGGGGATGTGGCTCAGTGGTTAAGTACCCCCAAGTTTAATCCCCGGTTTAAAAAAAAAAAAAAAAAAAAAAAAAAACTCCCTAGTACTGAAAAAAAAAATGACCTATATACTTTTTTCATTTACTAATTTTTTTTCTGTTTTCTCACTCACTATAATATTGAAATAAATTTTGTTATAATCAGTACTGCATGGTGTTGGTGGGAAATGCTTATTCCCTTCTCACATTTTCACAGAAGGAGAGAATTACCTGTCCTCAGACTGTTTCCTGTCCCTCTTCCCCAAGGGAAAAGTGACTTATCAGATGGTAAAACTTGGAGAATGAGGTCTGGGCGCTCCCTCTTTTGGAGTGGCTGGTCCTACAGGTCCTGCAAACTTGTCCTCAGGCCCTTCCCTGGGAGGCCTGGAGGTACCCTGCTTACCACTGATTAGATAAGGAATTTCAGTTCAAGGGTGATGTATTGGGAAATGCATCTGACTCAGATCCAAACCATCTTCTCCCACTCAGTTTTTCCAAAAATGAAAATGATTTTGATCTCCATTTGCCTGATCCAGTGTCTGCTTTTCCATTAGTTACCCCTTCCCAAAACTGTTCACTCAGAAATGTGTGTTTCTTTCCAGAATAATATTACCATCTTAATAGCCTTCTGTGATTTGTATAATACATCTCATATTTTGCATACCCAAATCAGTCATTTTTTCCTATATGGTTTCAGGATTTCAAATCATTCTTATGAAGGCCCTCTATTCCTCCAAAATTATAAAATAAATTTTAGAAATGAGTTTAACTAAATGAAGAATGGTACCTAGTGATATTTAAGTTTATAAGATTGTAAGCCTGAATTATATGTTAACATCGAGCAGGCCCTCAGTTAAAGGACTTGAAATTATTTTACTTTGGAAGAAACAATTCTCCTCTGCTCTAAAGTTCTGGTCTTCCCTAAGGTTTATTCACAAAGACGAACAGCATGAAGTTTCTGAGAAGTCCCCACATTTTGCAGGCATCAAAGAAAGCATCAGAAACATCATGAATTTCCTCAGCTTCTCTAAGTTGTGTCTATGAGCAAGTCCTTGATACAGTACTGGGCCAGGATTTTTCATATCATCCTAGACAGCAAATATGGGATCTCATTCTAGGATTCAGAGTCAGATACTTAAATCAGGAGGTCTAAAACCCTCGTGGCTCTTTCTTTTTTTGTAATTTTTTTTTTTTTAGTTGTAGATGGACACAATACCTTTATTTAATTTATTTATATTCATGTGGTACCAAGGATTGAACCCAGTGCCTCACACCTGGTAGATAAGCACTCTTCCACTGAACCGCAACCCCAGCCCTCTTATTGCTCTTTCTGAATCACTTTATACCACGTCTCACAAAATTGATGTCAGAATTGGTGTCTCTATGGAGTCGTGAATATGCAGTAGCTTTTTGTTAAAATAGCTCTTATTATCATATACTTCACAAGTTATTAACTCTATGGCATCAAACAGTTATGAATGAAGACTTTGTGCATAGCTTTCTGCCCCAGCCAGGGACTAGCTGCTTAGCTGTTCATGAGCTTGAGTTGCAGCAAAACTTGCCATGCATGTCCCTTGCTCTCTTTACCCTTCCCACGACATGTGCTATCCCTGACCAAGGTTTGGTAGCAACCAGCAGAAATTCTGTATTCCCCAACAGCTGTCATGACTCTGTGCCCAAATACACCAATATCCCATGTCTGGTTTAAATGAGTGACAAATATTTAGCAACCCTAACAAACACTGTTTACTACTGGCCTTCGTAGTGCATGTGTAGCTGTGCCCAGGTTGCAATCAATAGTTCAGAGAAGCTGCCAGCAGGGAAAAGCTCATTAGTTTTTAAATATTATGTGTATAGAGAGATAAAGGCCAATAGCCTTACAGTTGACCTTGAACTTGGGAGCAGGTAGGTGGCAGCAATAAATGTCTTTTGGTCTGAACCCCACCCAAGGCTTTAGACCTGATTCAGACTCTGCACACTTCCTGACAACCTGTGACACTACAACAAACCGGGAGGACTCTGAACTTGATTGATTCATAAAAAAGGAGTTGAGACTGTAAAACCTAATATTTTTATTAAGATGTTTCCATTATAGAACACAAAATTGAAAAGTAGGAAAACACACCAAATCCTACCATTTAGTTATAATCATTGTTAATGTGTTGGTGTAAGTATTTCATTTATTTCTTGATTTAGGCCCTTGAGTAGGGCCTCAAGTACATGATGCCAAGCTCTGGGGAATACTGAGGTGAACCCAACAATCCTTTGTAGATCCCGCAGCATTTCCTTCCAGTCTTTTTTTTTTTTTTTAAGTTGTCAATGGATCTTTATTTTATTTATTTATTTTATTTACATGTGGTGCTGAGGACAGAACCCAGGGCCTCACACATGCCCGCAAGTGCTCTACCACTGAGCCACAACACCAGCCCTCTTTCCAGTCTTTTTCTAGGTATTTTTTATACATTTAAAAATGTTTCAAATTTGTCTAAAGTTGCAGGAACAATCTAAAAATTATTGCAAAAGAAAACTTGCTTTCTCATTTCTCATTTCATCTGTAGTTTTAGGGCCGGGGATGTAGCTCAGTGGAAGAACACTTGTTTAGCATAGGTGAAGCCCTACCTTCAATTTTCAGCACCACAAAAAAGAGTTTTGAATACACTAGACACTTCGACTTTAACTGAAGCAGGAGTATGTTACTCTCCTCCACTTTTGGTCAAGGACTAATCTTCTGTCAAAGTGAGATGAGATGAGATGAGATGAGCGGGATATTAATTAGGAAAAATTTGTTTTGTTTTGTCTTTTGTACCAGGAATTGAACTCAGGGGCACTCAACCACTGGGCCACATCCCCAGCCCTATTTTGTATTTTATTTAGAGACAGGGTCTCATTGAGTTGCCCAGTACTTTGCTTTTGCTGAGGTTGACTTTGAACTCTCGATCCTCCTGCCTCAGCCTCCCAAGCCACTGGGATTATAGGCATGCGCCTCTGCACCCAGCTAGGAAAAATTGTTTTTTGTGAGTGGAATCCATGGGGGTCTCTCTGGCTCCAGTTCCATCAACTTACTAGAGTTCTCCTAGAGTTCACTTGTCCTATCAGTGTCAACTCTTCCAGATGACCAGGCTTCTCTCCACCGAGTTGGTCCTTGCCTCTCCTAACTGGGGGCTGTGATGGCTCAGTTCCCACTTGGCATGAAGCAGCCATTCTTTCGGATCTCAACTCCACCTCTCTCCTCCAGGTTCCCAAGAGACCCTGATGAGCATTTGTCCAAGACCACTTTGCATGTTAATAAACCTCATTTGGTGACTATAGCAGATGCTGTTGATGTCCATGTCACCTTGGCCCATCTGAGACCACCTGTAGCTGCAGCAGTCAGTGCCCTGAGTGCTGATGACATCCCTCCTCCAACACCTATGTCTTCTCTATCTGTCTCTAGTTTGCAAGACTAATTCTTCACCATTTCATGTTTTCTGAAATCAACTATTGAGGAGTTTTTGTTCCCATCCACGCATTTGCTTTTTGTGCCTACCTTCCCTCCAGCAGCAAATCCTAGGAGGGGATTGGAGATGGTTGGTGGTGGACGTGGAAATGCGCTGGGGCTAAATTCCTACCATAGGGACTTTGAACTTTGTGTGTGTTTAAATCAACTCTTTTTTTATTATTAAAAAATATGTTGGGGCTGGGGATATAGCTCAGTTGGTAGAGTGCCTGCCTCACAAGCACAAGGCCTTGGGTTCAATCCCCAGCACCGCCAAAAAAAAAAAAAAAGAAAAAAAAGAAAAAAAAGTATATATATATATGTTTGTGGCCAGGCCTAGTGGCACACGCCTATAATCCCTGTGGCTCTGGAGGCTGAGGCAGGAGGATCATGTGTTCAGCCCCAGCAACTTAGTGAAGTCCTGGGCAACTCAGCAAGAACCTGTCTCTAAATAAAATATTTTTTAAATGGCTGGGGATGTGGCTTAGTGAATAAGCACCCCTGGGTTCAATCCCTGGTACCAAAAAAAAAAACCAAAAAACAAAAAACACGTTTATGGTCAGAAGAAATATGTATCAAACAACACACAGACATCTAGACACTTACCCTCCTTCCCCAAATGAAATGGCTTTCTGATGTGTTCTTCCAGAAATAGTCTAGGTATGTACAAGGCAAAGCATCTAATTTAAAGTCCCATTTTTATGTAAATGGGAGCATAATATACAAACTATACTTTCAACTTCATTACATATGCTGGAGATCACTCCAAAATGGAGCTGCTTCACTTTCCCCCCATTACTTTAATATCGTTATTTTGTTTGGAAATCCCAAGATTTATATAAACTCTACCCTTTATTTTTATTTATTTATTTATTTATTTATTTATTTATTTATTTATTTATGGTACTCAGGATTAAACCCAAGAGTACACTACCACTGGAATGTATCCCCAACCCTATTTATTTATTTGTTTATTTATTTATTTATTTGTGGTGCAGGGGATTGAACCCAGGGCCATGTGCTTGCGAGGCAGGCACTCTACCAACTGAGCTATGTCCCCAGCCCCCTTTTTTATTTTTTGAGACAGAGTCATGATAAATTGTCCGGGCTGTCCTCAAACTTGCATCATCCTGCCTTAGCCTCCTGAGTTTCTGGATTACAGGCTGAACCATGGAAACTTGGTGAACTCTTTCCTTTTAACGGGTGTTTTGATTGTTTGACTCATTTGCTATCACAAATGTTCTGCCCTGAACATTCTTTTACACATATTTTTGAACACATGTATAACCATATTTTCAGTGCCAAATGTAAGCAATATTTTCTTTTGAAAGACAAGAAATAGTATCTTTTTATTTTTATTTGCATTTCTTTTGTGTGAAGTTGGAGTCTTTTATATGTTTATCAAACTATTTGTATTTCTTTTTCAATGAATACCTGTTTCTATCTTTTGTCTATTTTTTATCTTATGTTAAAAAATTATACCTTTCATGCTAAATTTAAAATATTTTAGGCAGGTCAAATTTATTTTCTTTTTGTCACCCAAGTTTTTGGTTTTGTGTTTT
>JAJEJO010004027.1:83757-273486 GCA_020662805.1 Glaucomys volans
TGCGCCACTGCACCTGGCTTGATTTTTATTTTTAAAACATTTTATTGGTGCATTATAATCATACATATTAGTGGAATTTATTGTTACATATTTATACATACACACCCTATTTATTTATTCATTTATCTATTTGCAGTACTGGGGATTAAACCCTGAGCACTTTATACCACTGAGCTACATCCCCAGCCCTTTTTATTTTTTGAGATAGGGTCTCCCTAAATTGCCCAGGCTGGCCTTGAACTTGTGATTCTTCTGCTTCAGCCTCCCAAATTTCTGGGATTACAGGCCTGTACTATTGTGCCAAAAAGTTAGGCATGGAGGCCAGGTGCAGTGGTGCACGCCTGTAATCCCAGCACTTGGGAGGCTGAGGTAGGAGGATCATGAGTTCAAAGCCAGCCTCAGCAACTTAGCAAGGCCCTAAGCAACTCAGTGAGACCCTGTCTCTAAATTCAAAATAGGGCTGGCAATGTGATCAGTGGTGGAGTGCCCCTGATTCAATCCCCTGTACCCACCCCACCCCACCCCCTCAAAAAAAAGTCAGGCATGGTGGCACAGGCCTGTAATCCCAACAGTTCAGGAGGCTAAGGCAGGAGGAGGAGGACCACAAATGTAAGGTCAACCTGGGCAACTTAGTGAGACCCTGTCTCAAAAGTAAACATAAAAAGGGGGGTAGCTCAGTGGTAAAGCATCCTGGGTTCAATGGAGTGCTATACTGAAAAAAAAAAATCTAGAAAACAAAGAAACAAGACTTTAATCTATCTGGATGGATAACATACGTTAGGTTGACAATCAGCAGTAATTATTTTTGTTTTGTTTTGATTTCTTTTCTAATCTTGTCTCTTTGAACAATGATCCAGCTTCCTGAAGGGGTTCCAGAACAATCTAGATTTCCCAGATCCTTGGGAACATGACTATATCCGGCATATTGACCCATCACTGATTGTGACCTAGGACCCCAGGTCTTGTGCTCCTTAGGGGAATCATGGGCATAGCACTCTCAGAGGGGCCTTCGGGCTCCCAGTGGTCTCAGTGCCCATTTAACGCAGGCCTGGCTGTGGCACTTCCTCTGTGAATTCAGCCCTGCCTCCCCTCTACCCTTCCCTCCCTTCCCACCTGTGCACTGCCTGTGAGGAGATTTGCATCATGCAGCAGCAGGAGGGCTCTTAGGGACTGCTCCACTGAGCCATGGCCTGTCCAGCTGCCCCCTGGCTGCTCCTGGTTATGCCTCTTCCCCTGCTGGGGTCACTGGTTGCCTCAGCATCCCAGCCTGTAAGTACCACTGGGGTGAGGACCCTGGGAAGGTCTGCAGAGGCCACAAAAGGGACCTGAGGTTGTGAGAGAAGTGAGGTAAGGGCTGAAAGGACAGGTGGGAGGAAAGGGCTTGTTCTGGGATCTAGAAGTGTTCATCTTAGTGTCCAGAGTGTGGAGATGATTTTTGTTTCCCCATGAGTCCCTGCGAGTCCCAATGACACCTGCCACACTGTGAGGAAAGGCTTTTCCAGTCATTCTGGCAATTTGAAAATGAAAAGGAAAGAGAAACTCCCTAGGCATGGGATCCATTGATAGAGGATGGAGAGACTCCAAGGAGGCTCAGCAGAGCCTAGATTAGTACTTTTAAATCTGTTTTCTCTCAGCAAGATATTGACATTTATTACTATTATTATTATTATTATTTTTATTTGGTACCGGGGATTGAACCCAGTGGGGCTTAATCACTGAGCCACATCCTCAGCCCTTTTTATATTTTATTTAGAGACGGGTCTTGCTAAGTTGCCCAGGGCCTTGGTGAGCTGTTGAGGCTGGCTTTGAACTCACAATTCTCCTGTCTCAGTCTCTCGAGCCCCTGGGATTACAGGCATGTCCCACCACCCCAGCAAGATATTGACATATCCATAACTATCTCTCTAAAGCTGTATCTCCAACCTGAATTCATATCTATATATATAAATCTATATATACAGATTCTAAATCTAACTATATCTTATCTATATCTGTATCTGTGTATACATCCACCTGGTTTTGGATTAATATTCACATGCACTTTTAAGAGAGGAAGGAATTGATGAGGAATTAATTTGTGGGAAACTGAAGTTAAGGGAGGATGTTGCTTCTTGCTCACCCCTGGGTCAAATCCAGTGGAAAGAATAAGGTCTCTAAGTCCCTGGGCCCCTGACAGCTCCTCCCAGCTCCAGTCCCAGTCATTTCAATTAGCCCAGAGGCCCAGGTAAACTCCGGAAGGAGCTAAGCAAAGCATGTTGACTCCCGGGCGTGCCAGGTTCCTGGTTTCAGGTGGGATGGCAGTGCTGGTGGGGTCCCTGGGGCTGCATCCCTGCATTTCCTACTGGAAGCTTGCTTTCCCCTACCGATGGGTACATTTGATTCCCAGCAAAAAGAAGAGCTTTGGGGCTGGGGCTGGGGCTCAGTGCCAGAGCGCTTGCCTAGCATGTGTGAGGCACTGGTTTAAGTCTCAGCACCACATAAAAATATTTAAATAAAATAAAGGTATCATGTAACAACAACAAAAAGAAAGAAGAGGAGGAGGAGGAGGAGAAGGAGGAGGAGGAGGAGGAGGAGGAGGAGGAGGAGGAGGAGGAGGAGGAGGAGGAGGAGGAGGAGCTGCTTCAGAGACGCCAGGCTTGCCCAGCTAGCTTCCGAGGTGCCCCCAGGAGGAACCTGGGCTCAGAATTTCCACAGAGATCGCCCCTGTGTGTTCTGTTCCAGGAACAAGGTCAGGCTGGAGGGGAATCTGGGCAGCAACTGGACCTTGAAAGTGGAGCAGGGGGTGAGTGGAGGGACAAGAGGAGGGAAAGGAGAAAATGGGAGCAGGAAGGGAGGTCGAAAGAAAGGATCAGGGAGGGGACACAGGAAGTGGCGGGGCAGAGAAGATGGCTCTGGATGGGCCCGAGGCCCTTAGAAATGCATGCATCTTTGGGAGCCTCGTCTATGCAGTGGGGTTGCTGGGCAAACAGATGGAAACTGTATCTGAGCGCATGGCGGCTAGGGCAGGAGTCATTGCCAAGGGGTGGGAGGTATCTGCTCATGTTCCTGGAAATGGCCATCTGGGTATGGGGGGGGGTGGCGAAAGGGGACTGGCTTGGGGCCCTGCTGCTGCTCTCCAGCTGCCCCTTTTCTCCTATAGAATCAGTCCTGGTCTCAGTCTATGTGCATCTGGAATTTTTAGACAAGACCTGGCGATGGATGTTTTCCACGGACACGACTCTCCCCACTGCCTCAGCTTCCTCTCCCCCAAGAACTCTCATTGGCCTCAGCCTCACGACAGGTAGCAGGTGCTGGAGGGGGGCCCAGAGCGGATAGAGCTGGGGCTTCCCAGGCCTCCCCTCCCACAGCCCGCAGGCCCGAGTGCTAGGAGCTGCTCCTCGTTTCCTGGGGGCTGCCTGACCTTTCTCCCCTCCCTTCCTGCTCACAGTCCTGTCTTCTAACTTGGGCAGAGAACCCAAGGGGCAGACAGGCTGGGCCCAGACTTCCTGCCCTAACTCTGCAGCCCTTGTCCAGCATAGCCTCTGAGGCCTTGGGTGGTTTCTGGTCCTGCCGCCTGGCTTTCTCAGCCTGCCCACTTCTTTCTCTCCTTCTCTCTGTCACAGAGTGTAATGTCAACCACATGGGGTACAGGTACTGTTCTTGCCTCTCTGGGTACCAGTGGAATGCCAGTGTCTGCTCCCACCACCGTCTCTGCCACCACCAGCACCAAAACCATCAGCCTTGTGGCTGTCTTGTCTTCAGCCATACTGTCCCTGGCTACTGCCAGTTGCTACCACCTGGTAAGGAGGATTGGGAACTTAGAAACTAATAGCCATAAATGAAGATATGCTTTCTGTGTTTTTTCCTTCTCTGAACCTGTATTTTTTTATTATGAAGACTAATGGAATTTACGGTGACATTCCCATATATTCATACATCACAAATTAATCAAGTCCATCTACTTGTCTTCTACCTTCACCCTACCCCTCTCCCAGTCCCTAGCAATCCCTCTTCTATTTTCTGAACCTGTATTTTCTGCCAGCCTGCTCACATCCAGTTGCTTATCTGAATTGGCAAAAAAGATAGCCGTCATGAGTAATGAGGCCAATGAATAGCCCCCGAGTCAAATGGACAAGGGGAGGAAGGGCTGGAGAGACCCTGTTCTTTAGCCTAGCTGGTCAAGAAATAACTCCAGCAGCTGCAGGAGGGTCTGTAAGATTGGATTACACCAGCCACACTCAGATGCCCATCCAGGGACAAGAAAAATGGTAGGCAGGGAGGAATGTGGAGGAATGGGCTTAGAGGATGGACCAGGAGTGATCGAGCAGTTGCAAAAGGGTCATGAGTCACCCTCCAGGGCCCTCCTGTCTCCTGCCTCCCTGCAGTCCCCGGGAACCTGAGGCTGAACTCCCAGCTGCAGATGCCTGGTGACACACTGAACCTGACTCTCCACATAAGCCAGGCGGCCACCAACGTGAGATGGTTCCTGAGGCGCCCAGGAAAGACCACACCCATCCTCCTGCAGAAAGGAGCACAGGTGTCCCTGACCTTCAGCCAAGGCCAGGTTGCCCTCAGCATCAGCCATATGTCCCAATATTGGGCAGGTAGCCCTCATCTCTCCTTCTCTCCCTTTTCTTCTTCCTCCTCCTTTTTTCTTTGCTTCCCTTCACCCTCCCACTTGTCTCTCCCTTCTTCTTCTCACCTCTTCCTTATGCTTTTCGTCTTTCCATTTATTTATTTAGGGGAAACAATTGCTAAGGGACCCATTAGAACATGGAAAATTCTAAAACAATGGGCAGTCACTTCCATGTGGTCTTGGGATTTCTGGGAGCCTTTCAGGGGTTTACAAAATCACAATGATTGTCCTAATGTAGGAAGATGTCATTTGCCTCGTTTTCACTCTCTCAGGAGTGGACAATGGCATCTCCCAGGGGTGCAGTGATACCACAGAGATCACATGCAGAAGCAGCTGGCTTCCCTTTAGCAAGACATTAATGCAATTTGCAAAAACATAAACAATGTCACTCTTGTAATTATGTTTGTTTTGGAAAATACAGTTATTTTTCATAAAAATTTCTATTAGCAAAATAAATTTATAATACAGAGAATATTGAAAATATGGTTTCCTTCAGCTGAGAACACACCAGTGATTGTTCAGATGCTAAATGGCAGGGGGTGGCACAGGAAGGACATGTACGTGGAAAAAGAGGCTCACCTTAGAGTTCATGGCCACTGCTGAGAAGAAAATGTTCGGAGCTTCTTCTACAAATCTCTTCTTCCTCCTACAAATCCTTCTTTGGGGCAGGGAACGCCTTCCAAAAGAGCCATCCTGGGACCTTTCTGGCTAAGGCTAAGCTCTGAGGGACGAGCAAAGGAGGGGAGCAATTGAGTTGGCCTGGACTGTGGCTGGGGAAGCAGCAGAGATTCTGGGGCACAGTGGGCCCGAGGGAGCCCTGAGATGTAGCAGACGTGTCTGCAGGTGAGTACATGAGCTGCTTCGAGGCCCAAGGATTCAGGTGGGAGCTGCGCCAGGTGGTGAGGGTGCCCCTGCAGGAGGCAGAAGTGTCTCGAGTTCCAGATCAGCTGTCCATCTCTTGTGCCACCTCCTCTGGCTTCCAGCTGAGCTGCTGCATCCCCAGGACACACCCGGCCTACATCGCTGCCTGGAGCCTGGAGGAGGGCAGTCAAGGTAGGGGCTGGCTGTTGGGATCAAGGGTGACAGGGGGCAGCTGGTCTCCTCTGGGCTGCAGCTAAGGTTGGGAATTGGGGTCTAAGTCCAACACTGTTTTCACCCCATCAGGGCCATCCCAGCTGATATAACACAAACACATGTATAGATAACTTTTTGCAAAATGCTTTTTCATCCACACGATATCTTTTAACTCTTGCAACGGACCTATTTATAAACAAGAAAACTGTGAAGGCAGTCCTGGAGCTAGTTAGAGACTAGCTAGGGTACCCCCAGGGTACCCTTCAGCAAAACCCGAGTTCTGCCCTCAGTAGTTCATGTCCACTTGCCACTCCGTTCTCCCTCCCTGCTTCACCTACTTCTGAAATTACTAGGAAGACTGAAAGAGCGTGTCTGGGCCTGCTGGGTCCTGGCTGTTCCAGCCAGTGATGGCTCCCTTCTCTCATCTCCTCAGCCTCAGCCTCTTTACTCACCACCTCAGACTCGCAGTGTCTTGTGCTGGCCATTCAGCACTGCCCAGCAGCTGACACCAATTACACTTGTGTCCTGCAGAGCCAGGACCTGGCTCCTCTCAGGTGTCCTGTCCCTGTCACCATCATCCAGGGTAAGTGGAGTTTCTTTCAGCTACTTACTCTTCCTCCTCCTTGACACTTCTCAGCCCTGGCCCACTGGGCCAGGCTCCAAGGCCTGAACAAGTTTCTGTCCAAGAAAAAAAATTCCGGCTTGATTGTGACTGCTAAGTCCTCTGGTCATCATTCTTCAGATGGAGACACCACCTGCCCTGAGAGCTTCTCTGTTGTTGCCTGGAATGTCACCAAGGCTGGCCATGTGGCACAGGCCCCATGTCCCATGAAAAAGATGGGTGTGGTGAAGAGGCTCTGCAGGTCTGACGGCGTCTGGGGGCCTGTCCAGACTGACTGCACAGACTTGAGGATCATGGCCTTGTATGTTAAAGCCAAGGTAAAGCTGCCATGCACATGTCCCTCCCACCATGACCTACCCCTCCCTCAGGACCTGGCCACCCACAGGTTATTCTGCTTCTGTCACCTGGAGACCCAGCAGAGCCAGGAAGTAGGGATGGGGTATCAAGGGGCCTTCCCTCTGCACAGGGGTGGGATATGTTCCCAAACCATGGTGTCATCAAGTGTCTGTCCCCTAACATCAGCATCGTTTCTTAATTACTACGCCCTCAGCCTCCTGCTCCCCTGGGATGGGGTGTGGAGATGGAGGGACAATGAACTAGGCAGGAGGAGGAGGTGGCCCCTTCCCTGTGAGGACTGTCCTGCCACCCTCCTTCCCACTGTCTTGTTTGTCTCAGTTGCTACGGGCAGGTCAAGGCAGGCCTGCTGAGAAGGTGCCACAGATCCTGGCAAAGCTGCAAAGGCTGGTGGGGGTGGCAAGTTCACCCTCTGACTTAGTAGCATTGCTGAGCACCGTGAAATTACTGTCTGAAGTGGTGGCAGAGGCCGGAGTGCAGCTTAATCGCAGCGCCCTAGAGGTGAGAGCCCTGAGCCACAGTGGCGGCGTGGAGACTGTTCACCTGTGGTCCATCTGACATCACCATAGGCAGTCCCACCCAGATCAGAGACTAGAGTCCAACAGACCTGGAGTCCAGTTGCCTACTCCCCACGTCTCCTCTGGGACCCCATCTCCAAGGCTAGGGAGTGTGAAGAAGGCCCAATGCTGGGAATGTGTGGGAGGCTGGAAGGTAGGAAAGGGTGTGGAGGCGGGAGTATGGAGGCGTGCACGCACAGGCAGACACATGGATCCCTCTCTCACACTCACACAAGCACGCACACGATGCCCACACGGAGACACTCAAACACACTTGGCTTTGCTGGCCCTACCACATCAGCTCTCAGTAGGGGTGTCAGCTGACAGTCCATAAGCCACAGCCGAAAGAATGCGGAGGACAGCGGCATCACACCCCCTTCAAGCCTGGGAGCATGCAGCACATGTGGGTACACAGACATGCACGTGGCCCTTGACTCCAAAACATTGTGCCCTCTGCCACTGGCCACCATCCTTAGCTCCACAGCACTGGAAGGAAAGGTCAAGGAATTGGAAAGGGGCCCTCTTAGGATGTGGGTAGCCCCAAGGGATGGAGAAGAAAGAAGAGTTGTCAGACAGAGGGGCTGGGAACGGGTAACATGCTCAAAGATGTCCAGGTAGTTGACTGAACACTGCCCCAGATGCCCCCTTCAGGGTCTCCTTTACAGGCCTGTGTTCACATTCCCTTTTCTCTCTAGACTAGGGCCTTGCACTGCACTAGGAAGGGTGGGATGGGTCTGTGTATCCCAGGGCCACTGCCTTGCAGTGTGGGCTCTAGGAGATCAGGTTCACCTCTCTGTTGGATGCCACAGGATTTCCTGACCACCACAGACAACATCCTAGACATGAACATCAGCTCTCTGTGGACCCAGCCTCAGGTCCAGAAGCCCATGGTGGGTTCACATTTCTTGCTGGCTGTGGAGACTCTAGCACGCAGCCTGAACCCACAAGATCAGCCCTTCTCCTTCAACTCGTCCAATGTGCTGCTGCAGAGTCAGTTCTTCGAACCCACACTTTGTGACTACCGGATATCCTTCTCCACTCAGCCCCCTCTGTGGGCAGAGATCCCCAGTTACTCACTGGCCCCACTGGTCCATAATGGAACCAACATCAGTATTACTAGTCTGGCACTACAAAAATTGGACCACCTTCTACCCTCCAACTATGGACAAGGGCTGGGGGACTCCTATGCCACTGCTGGTCTGATCTTCGTCATCTCCATCATGGCAGGTGGCCAGGCTTTCACCCAGGCAGAGGTCATCATGGACTTTGGGGACATAGATGGTTCCCTGACAGATGGTTCCCTGCACTGTGTCTTCTGGGACCACAATCTCTTTGAGGGTAAAGGGGGCTGGTCAGGTGAAGGGTGCCGGGCAGACACCGCCATTGCTAGCCCTGAGACTTGGTGCATTTGCCAACACCTCACCGCCTTCTCCATCCTCATGTCCCGACACACTGTTCCAGAAAATCCTGTCCTGGAACTGCTGAGTCAGGTGGGCCTGGGGAGTTCTGTGCTGGCACTGCTTGTGTGCTTGGGCGTGTACCGACTGGTGTGGAGAGTCGTGGTGCGGAACAAAGTTGCCTTCTTCCGCCATGCCACCCTGTTCAACATGGTGATCAGTTTGCTGGCTGCAGACACCATCTTCCTGGGAGCCCCATTCCTTTCTCCTGGTCACCTCAGCCCACTCTGCCTGGCTATTGCCTTTCTGACTCATTTTTTCTACCTGGCCACCTTTTTTTGGATGCTGGCCCAGGCCCTGGTGTTGGCCCACCAGCTACATTTTGTCTTCCATCAGTTGTCCAAGCACCGAGTTCTCCCCCTGATGGTGATCATTGGCTACCTGTGCCCACTGGTGTTTGCAGGTGTCACCCTGGGTGTCTACCTGCCTCAAGGACAATACCTGAGGGAGGGGACATGCTGGCTAAATGGAAAGGGAGAGGCTCTCTACACCTTCGCGGGGCCAGTGCTGGCCATCGTGGGTGTCAATGGGCTGGTACTAGCCACAGCTGTGCTGAAGTTGCTGAGACCTTCGCTGTCAGAGGGGCCCCCAGTGGAGAAGCGTCAAGCTCTTCTGGGGGTGATCAAAGCCCTGCTCATTCTCACACCCATCTTTGGCCTCACCTGGGGGTTGGGCTTGGCCACTCTGCTAGAGGAAGTCTCCACAGTCCCTCATTACGTCTTCACCGCTCTCAACAGCTTCCAGGTAGGTGGTGGAGGGGTGGCTGCGCTTGTTGCCCTTTTAGATGGTTTAAGTCACGTCAGTCGCTTCTCACTGAAGCAGCATGGTAGAGCAGAAGAAACATAGGTTCTGGAATTTAAGAAGGTTTATGTAGGCCACAGTTCCTCCACTGTGTAGCTGGACCACTTTGGACCAATAATATAACTGAGTGATAGCTTTCTTTATCTGTAAAATACCTGATTTCGCTAGAGCAGTCAGGCAATTGTTAGTACTCAATCTTTTATCATTTGTAACTATAAGAAAAGCAGCTGAAATGGATTCCATGAACCAAGCAGTGCTAATGTGCAGAAAAATCAAGACAGGAAGCTTTGGGATGTGGATTAGACAAGGGGACAGAGGCTGAAGGAAGACAGGAATGAACTGACTTGGGTGGATTCCCTCCTCTTTGACCAGTTTATCTCCATGTCCCTCTTCACAGGGTGTCTTCATCTTGTTGTTTGGCTGTCTCACAGATAAGAAGGTAAGCGTGCTGAGCTAAGCCCCCTCATGACTGGCAGTGGGAAAGCAAGAACTTGACTGGCATAATTGGAGTATTTACCTCTCCCACAGGTACAAGAGGCTTTACGCAAACGCTTCTGCAGCAACCAACCACCCAATTCCACCATCTCCCTGGTGAGTTGCTTGATTCAAAGCCATAGCCTTCCCAGAGGAGATGGGCACAGTTGGGAGCAGGGCGAAGACTAGGGGTGGCTGTCAGAATGAGCAGGTTTCAAGACAGGAGCAGTGGTACATGCCTGTAAACCCAGTGACCTGAGAGGCTGAGGCAAGAGGATTGCAAGTTTGAGACCAGCCTCAGCAACTTAGTGCGGCCCCCAGTGATTAGGTAAGACCCTTCCCAAAATTAAAAAAAAAAAGGGCTAGGAATATGGCTCAGTGGTTAAGTACCCTGAGTTCAATCCCCAGTACCAAAATTAAATTTTAAAAAAATAGAATGAGGTTTCTTATTATTTTTTTTATTCACACAATTCATATAATCTTACATATACATAGGGTAATACTGTCTGTCTCAGTCTACTATTTTTCCTTCCCCCATCTCCTCCCATCCCATTTTCCTCTACACCATCCATACTTCCTCCATTCTTTCCTATCTCCCCCATAACCCCTCCCCCCCTTATGTATCAGCATCCACTGATCGGAGAAAACATTTGGCCTTTGGTTTTTTGGGCTTGGCTTATTTCACTTAGCATATTCTCCAACTCCACCCATTTACCAGCAAATGCCATAGTTTTATTTTTTTATGGCTGAGCAATATTCCATTGTGTATATATACCACAGTTTCTTTATCCATTCTTCAATTGAAGGGCATCTAGGTTGGTTCCACAATCTAGCTATTGTGAATTGAGCAGCTATGAACACAGATGTGGCTGCATCCCTATACTTTGATGATTTTAAGACCTTTGGGTATAAACCGAGGAGTGGGATAGCTAGGTCAAATGGTGGGTCCATTCCAAGTTTTTTGAGGACTCTTCATACTGCTTTCCAGAGTGGCTGCACCAATTTGCAACTCTACCAGCAATGTACAAGTGTGCCTTTTTCCCCGCATCCACGCTAAAACTTGTTATTGCTTGTATTCCTGATAATAGCCGTTCTAATTGGAGTTAGATGAAATCTTAGGGGTGGTTTTAATTTGCATTTCTCTAATTACTAGAGATGATGAGCACTTTTTCATATATTTGTTAATCACTGGTATATCATCTTCTGTGAAGTGTCTGCCCAGTTTCTTAGCCCATTTATTGATTAGGTTCTTTGCATTTTTGGTGTAAAGTTTTGTAAGTTCTTTATAAATTTTGGAGATCAGTGATGAGCAGGTTTCTGATTCAAGCTCTCCAGTCAGGGAGGGAGCAGCCAGCCAAATCAGAATCAGATTCCATTCCTGAATATGGCCTAGATGCCTGAGGACTCTCTTTTCCTTGATTTCTCCCATCTAAAAATTTGCCTCAGCCTAGCATTTGAAAGGAAAAGACAACCAGTACATATGGGACCAAGGGAGCAGATAGCAAAGTTCCTGGAATTACTGCAGCCCAGCCAGGGTGGGAATGTCAAAACGGAGACTTTTTCAGAACAGGGACTGACTATCATAACGGGCTTTTCCATCTCTTCCTAGGCCACAAATGAAACCTACATCATGGAACAAAGCAAAGGAAGAAGTGAAAATGCCAGGTGAGAACCAGCTTTCTTCGGAGTAGTATGAGCAGGGTGGAATGAGGACAGTGTAGCAAAGGGCCTCCTGGCAAAGTTCTTGACCGCAGGCTCCTCTTCCTGGACCTACCCCAGCCTAAAGGTTCCATGGAAAGCAGGCTCCTTCCCCGAGGGAGGCATTCTAGATGGGCCTCAGAGAGAAGGCACTGCATCAACCAAGTTCCTTTTCACACTGCCAAGTTTAAAATTATCCTGAAAAACACTTGCCCCTAAAGGAACTGCCACTGTGGGCTTGGTGAACAGAGGAGAAGGCAGCCTGCAGAGGCTGGGCTAGGTGTCCTGTCACCAGGCTTGAGCTTTATGGTGAGCTCTTTGACAGGGCAGATGCTCTAGGGTGACCACACATGGACACAGGTTCCTGTGAGAAAGTTCTGGGTATTTGCTGGAATCCACCAAATGGGCCCTGACCCAATACTATGAACCCCTCCCCCTCTCAGAGCTCAGCCCTTGGGAACAGCAGGCTTTGATTTCCCTCAGTCACACTCATTCCTCTTAGAGCTCACCTGTCTCCACCCCAAGGCGTCCAAGCAAGAACAGTGTGAAAAACTAGCTCAAGCTACCCAGTGGCCTAATGAAAACGCCTGCAAAAGTAATCAAGATACTAAAGTTCAAAATAATTGCAAGTAAAACTGTCCCAGCCAGCTTTCAACTAACCAATAGGGCATGTTACAGATGTAATGGATAAAAATAGTTTGAACTTTCAATTATTTCTTTTTTGATTGTTTCTTTGACAGTTATGAAGAATGAATGACTAATTGACAGGAATCTCTGATCCTCCAAACACTGGAGATGAAGCGCAGAATTTTGTTTGTTTTTTTTAAGGTCTAGGAAAAGGTGAAGTTAATTGATCCCCTTCCTTAACCTTTAAAAAAATCAATATAAAATAAAAATTTTAGGGACATATGCATGTACATGTAAGCTCGGATAGGAGCATGTTTGAAAGAATTCATTATAAAAATGTTTAAGAGGAGGGAAAGATACCACCGACTGACAAGACTTGAGGAGAAAAGATTACAAATGCTGACATTTAACATTGACAGTATCCAGCTAAGACTAAATATAGAGAAGCTAGATTTAAGAAAAGCTTTCAGAGGACACCAAGACATCTGACAGAATTAACTTATTAAATTCATAAGAAGATAACAGACTTCTGGAAAAAAATCTAAACTAGATAAATGAAAAATTCTGATAAATCACTAGTCTGTTTCAAGTACACGATGTATGGATATTTTTTAAAAATGTGATGGGAATATTTCCTGTTATAATAAAAACAGATCTGCTATCATATGCCATTGAAAATATTTTTCTTATAAATACCCTATCTTTACTTAATGATTTGTGTGCATATTTTAATTGTGAATAAACTGGCCCAACTATTTCTATAAATAGGTTCACTCATGCTTTTGAATAGAAGATACTAACTTACCAGGGCCCTTGTGACGTTTTGTGCCTCTTACTTGCTCCCTGTGGGAGGCTGGAGCTACCAAGACAGGCAAGGCCCTGCATTGCAATACACATATGGCTGCAAGGCTTACAAGTATGAGCCACCATGCTCGGCTCTTCATTTTTAAAATTACATAAGTATTTTTGGCTAAAAATTCAAATATACTTGTTCCCTTTATTTTTTGGTATTGGGAATTGAACCCCGGGGCATTTTACCACTGAGGTACATCTCCCTCCCTTTTTGTTTTGAGACGGGGTCTAAGTTGCTTAGGCCCTCTCTAAATTGCTGAAGCTGGCCTCAAACTTGCAATCCTCCTGCCTCAGCCTCCCTAGTCACTGGGATTACAGGTGCGTGCCATGTGCTCAGCCACTCTTTCCTTTTAGAAGCAGCAGAGACACCTTTCCTGAGTGTGCATCTTTAGAAGGATGTGTCTCCTTTTCCTTCTCAGAGTGACTGCACATACTCCACTAACTTGTGATCAGAACTGGTCAATGAAATGACAAAAAAAAAAAAAAACAGGGGCCGGGGCTCAGTGGTAGGGCACTTGCCTGGCATGTGTGAGGCACTGGGTTTGATTCTCGGCACCACATAAAAATAAATAAATTAAATAAAGGTCCACTGACAACTAAAAAAATATTTAAAAAACAAACAAACAAAAACCCTCAAAAGCAAAAACAAAAAAACAGTACCAGCGCTAGGGTTGTGGTTCAGTGGTAGAGTGCTCCCCTAGCATGCGTGCGGCACTGAGTCTGATACTCAGCACCACATATAAATAAATAAAATAAAGGTCCATCAACAACTAAAAAAATATTTAAAAAAAAAAAAACAGGACCATAAAAGAAGGCTCTAGAGACAAATATAAGAAAATGAACATTTAGCAGCAACTCCATTTCTAAGATGGCTTAAAGAGATTAGTGAACAAGAGAACAGATAAATGTATAAATTTGATCCATACAAACATGCATTGAAAAGGAGAGATATTAAAATATTAACAGTGGATAGCTCTACTTGATTTTTCATTTTCTTCCTACTCTCCGTATTGTTTGATTTTTTTTACAGCTAACATTTTATTGTGTATATTTAAGGTGGAGAACATGTTTTGATATACAGTCAAATGATGACTAAAGTCAAGCTAATTAACATACCCATCATCTCACATAGTTACTTTTGTAAGTGTGGTAACAGCACCTAACATCTCTATTAACAAATTTCCAGCATATAATACAATATTATTAACTACAGTTCTCATGCTGTACATTAGATCTCTGGACTTATTCATCCTACTGAACTGCAATTGGCATGTAATTTTTTTAAATGTATATTTTTTAGTTGTAGGTGGACACAAGACTCCTGTTTTTTATTTTTTTATTTTTTTGGAACCAGGGAATGAACTCAGGGGCACTCGGCCACTGAGCCACATCCCCAGCCCTATTTTGTATTTTATTTAGAGACAGGGTCTCACTGAGTTGCTTAGGGCCTCACTAAGTTGCTGAGGCTGGCTTTGAACTCGCAATCCTCCTGACTCAACCTCCCGAACCGCTGGGATTGCAGGCGTGCGCCACCAAGACCGGCTGCGTTTTTTTGTTTTTTTTTTTTCACATGGTGCTGAAGATCGAACCCAGGGTCTCACACATGCTAGGCGAGTGCTCTACCACTGAGCCACAACCCCAGCCCCTGGCATTTATTTTTATACCAGAAAAAAACAACTTAGGGAAAAAGTTCTCCTGAACACTTTGCATATTTAAACATACAAACTCAACAAATAAAAGTTGAAAACAAAATATCCCCTGGAATTTAGGTTTGTATAGAAGGCAGACCACATTAGGTGTTCCTGAGGAAGCTTTGAACGCCCTTTTGGGTTTCTGCTTCGGGAATCAGTTGTTTGATCATGGACAGGCCTTTAACTCTGGAAGGGAAAGGGCTCCTAGCGAGCTCATCGCAGTTGCAAGCATCGCCAGTATTTCTACATGTCTCTTCTCTTTCAAGGCCATGAGTTTCCTTTAAGACCAGTAACCCTACTCCCTATTCTTGTCCTCCCTCCAACATCCTCCCAGTCAGTAATTCCTCTTCATTGAAAAAGCAGAGCATACCAATTTAGAGACCCAAATAAGCCAGGGGCAGAAGACCTCGGAGCCATCCATTACAATTTGAGAAAGAGACTGGGAACTCTGCCACTGCATTTCATTCCTCAGGAAATACCAGAATTTGAGAGGCCTGGCAAAAGTAAACAAAGCAGAGGAAGGCTGGGAGGAGACAATAGACGGAGAAGAATTAGAATTCTTTTCTCTGGAAAGATGGAAGCAAGGACAGACTTTTTTTGTCTATTTTATTGGTTGCTGTAGCCTCCATGCCTAACACCTAGTAGGCACTCAATCCGTATTTATTGAATGAACTATATAGACCATAGGAAGCACATGAATGTTACTGAGAGACCACAGAGGAGCAAACAGCTGGGAAACAGAAGTGACCTTTCTCAAGTGTGAATGAGAGAAGACAGGAAATAAAAAGTAGCACTCCCAAATAGTTACTTGGTGAAACAGATAAAGTTTTACATGAAAAGAAATTATAGGTGATGCATACCTATAATCCCAGTGACTTGGGAAGCTGAGGCAGGAGGATGAAGAGTTCAAAGCCAGCCTTAGGAACTTAGAAAGGTCCTAAACAACTTAGTGAGACCCTGTACCAAAATAATAAATAAAAAGGGCTGGGGATGTGGTTCAGTGTAAAGCAATTGCCTAGCACTTGCAAAGCCTCAAGTTTGATCCTTAGCACTGAAAAGAAAACAAAAAAGGGCTGGGGATGTAGCTCAGAGGTAGAGTGATGTTGGGTTCAACCCCCTGGATCCTCTTGCCCCATGATTAACATAAGCAGCTAAAGATGTCTAAGAATGAACATCAGCTGGACATGGTGGCACATACCTGTGATCCCAGTGGTTTGGGAGGCTGAGGCAGGAGGATCAAGAGTTCAAAGCCTGCCTCAGCAAAAGTAAGGTACTAAGCAACTTAGAGAGAGACCTGTCTCAAAATAAAAAAATAAAAAGGGCTGGGAATGTGGCTCAGTAGTTAAGCAGCCCTGAGCTCAATCCCCAGGACCAAAACAAATAAACAATAACAACGAAAACAAAAAGAATGTACACCAATCACCAATCACTATGTAGATGGAGGCCAGGCCAAGCCACTTCAGCCAAAGGGTGATCGTTAGTAGCAGTCAAGCTAATAAAATAACGGGGCTTGCTCCTTTGTGTACAGAAGGCCTTAAAATAGTACATAAAGCTGGATGAACCTATGACACAACTTTAGCTAGAAATTTACTAACACAGTGAAGCTGGCTGGGTGTTTCCATCAAGCTCAGTCCCAATGCCCCCCACCCAGAGGCAACCTCAATTCTGAATGTCTTCCTTTACCTTTTTGAAAAACTTTAAAATTGTGCAAAATTTTTAAATATTCTTAAACTTACAGTTCAGGCAAAACACATTCTCATTGTTCTTAAACCAATCCCTAGGACATTTTCATCTTTCAGAACTAAAATGTTATATCAATGAAACAGCAACTCTCCACATTCCCTCTCCCCTCTGGCAACCACCATTTACTGTCTCTGTGAATCTACTTTAGATACCTTATATGAGTGGAATTATACAGTAATTGTCTTTTTGTGACTGGCTTATTTCACTTGGCACAACATCCTTGACATTCATCCAAAATTACCATCTTTTTAAGGCTGCATAGTATTCCATTGTAGCTATATGTCATGTTTTGTTTATCCGTTTATCTGTCCATAGACATTTGAATTGCTTCTACCTTTTGGCTGTTATGAATAATGTGGCTGTGAATATGGGTGTACAATATTTCTCCAAGATTCTGCTTTCAATTCAATTTTTTTTTTTTTAATTGGGGACTGAACCTAGGGGCATTTAACCACTGAGCCATACTCCCAGCTCCTTTAAAAAATGTTTTTGAATTTTATTTTGAGACAGGGTCTCACTAAGTTACTTAGGGCCTTGTTAAATTGCTGAGGCTGGTTTTGAATTTACAATCCTCCTGCCTTAGCCTCCAAGCCACTGGGATTATAGGTATGCACCACCGTGCCCAGCACCAATTTGTATTTTCATCATTGTGTATAAAGTTCCTACTTTTCCACATCTTCACCAATTCTGTCTTGTTACATTTTTGCCAGTCTGATGGGTACAAAAGTATATCTCATCTATGACCTTAATTTTTTTGATTACTAATGAGCAACTTTTCATGTTTATTCACGATTTGTGTTATTATTTTCTAAAAAAAAAAATGTCTGCTATCTTTTGTTCATTTTTCTACTGCACTGTCTTTATTCTTGCTCTGTAGTAATTCTTTATATTCTGGATCCTTTGTAAGAGGCATCAACCTCTACCTTCTTGTGGCTTGTCTCTGCACCACCCTGCATTATATGAAGAATAAAGGTTCATACTTCAAGCCAACCATTTTGGCATATGCCTGTAACTTCAGCTACTCAGGAAGCTGAAGCAGAAAGATTACAAGTCCAAAGCCAGTCTGGACAACTTAGTTAAGATCCTGTTGTCAAAAAATAAAAAATAAAAAGCAAAAAAAGGGCTGGGATGTAGCTTAGTAGTAGAGCACTTGCCTAAAATACATGGTGTTCTGGATTTGATCCCCAGCACTGCAAAGTAAGTAAATAAGTAAGTACATAAATAAAATGGGCCATGCTAATCTTCTGTGTATTGTTCCAATTTTAGAATATGTGCTATCAAAGTGAGCACTCGAATATCTTTTTAAGAGGTTAGCACTAATGTCCCTGAACTACAGGCTGATCCCGATCGCCAGTATAACTGTCATAGACCTAAGCAACATTTATTTAAATGACCACTAGTAGGCCTTTTGCTTCTTTCTGAAGCATGAGTCCATAAGTTTATTTAGTTAAATGTGAATGTTAGGGGCTGGTGATATAGCTCAGTTGGTAGAGTGCTTGCCTTGCAAGAATAAGGCCCTGGGTTCAATCCCCAGCACTGCAAATAGGAAAAAAAAAAAAAAAAAAGTGAATGTCAAAAATATGAGAGGGCTTACAGTAATTGATCAAAATAAAAAAATGTCTTGATTTAAATTCTGGCAAACAGAAGCATCTCCAAACAATGAGATAAATTTAATTCTATCAAGCAACTAGGGGAGGAAAGGTACTATTTTAAAGCAGGACACTCTTATTCCTTTATGGCTTACTGAAAGTTATAACTTACAAATGAGATATTAAAGGCAAAATCTGCCTCTAAGCCAAGAGGACCACCTTCTCTCCCTAATAAAAATAAGGCAAACACTTCTCCAATACTTCTCTATACTTTATTGAGGTTGACCAACATGGTATTTATGTATCTCAATATTTACTTTAAGTTTTCAGTGATATTTGGGTAATGAACTATTTTCCATAATTAGTTAATTTAGGCACATTGGTTTGTATTTTAGAGAAAATACTTATCTTTAGGACACAGATAGGAAGAAGTATAATTTGCAAATGTTACAAAGATGATTCCAAATCTCAGCTAACCTCTTTCCCAAACTGCAACCATTCATTTTAGTAATTAATGACAATAGAGATTCAAAAACAACTGTTTAAACATATTTTGTGATACTGTGGCAACTTAGAAATACCTGAAAGAGCAGTAAGCTATGATTATTAAAAAACCTCAGAACACTGGCAAGGCTTAATTGCAAAGTACTTAACAGAAGGCCACAGATGTTTTCCTAAGAGGAACGAGGAACTGCAGGTGTCACTTAGTAATGCATTGAAATGGCATTGCCCAGTGCAAGTGCTGCACAGAAACACGTCTCCTCCTGGGGTCCATCACTTTGGGTAAGCTTCCACGATCATAGCATGGCCCTGCAAAGGAAAAGGTTCATTAGAACAATGAAACGTCATGAGTCCCGTCAGCTGGAGGCAGCAGATAACAGTGCTGCAAAAGAACAGGCTTGGAAGTTTGAGCTTGGCTCTGCCATTTAGCCACTGTGCGATCTTGGGAAAGCTGGGGGCCATTTGAACCTTGATTTCCTCTATAAAATGGAGTTCATGCTGCCTAAAATTTTCAAAAAGTTTTTGAAAACACTAAATTAGCATACAGTAGCTGGGCATGATGGCACATGCCTGTCATCCTAGTGATTCAGCAGGCTGAGGCAAGAGGATCACAAGTTCAAGTTAGCCTGGACAACTTAGTGAGATCCTATTTCAAAAAAAAGGACTAAGGGTATAAGATATAGCTCAGTGGTAGAGAGCCCCTAGGTTCAATTGCTGGTATAACAAACAAACAAACAAACAAGATACCATACAGCATACAGATACACACATATATTTATGTGTGGATGGATACATAAATGTACCAGAATCTAATACAGTCTGATTCCTAATAGATGCTCTATAAATGGCTGCTATATATTTTGTTTGTGATGCTAGGGATTGAACCCAGGGTCCTGCACATGCTAGGTAAGCACCCTACTGCTGAGCTACAGCCCAAAGTTTACTATTTAAGTTATGCAAAAATAAACACAATAAAGTGAATGCTAAAAAAGTAAATTTCTAGATGAGAAAACTGAGGTTTTGAAAGATTGTGACCCATACAAATCACAAAGCTATTAAGTAGCAAGGTCAGGATTTGAAACGAGTGTAGATGATTCCAAAACTTGGGCTCTTTCCTTCTTCACTAGTCTATACAGGTTAAAGAGATGGTCTGAGGGGCCACAGAGGGAAGAAGAAATGTCCCTTCTCCAGCACTGCACAGTGCTATGTACTAATATGCCTCTAGTTTAAATCCTATCTGATAATCACAGTCATTCTAACCTTTGGACTGCCAACAAACCAGTAAATGGCCTAATGGGTCTCCTGGCTTCTAGGTTCAATTCAATCCCCACAAATATTTATCAAGAAACTATTATTTACAAGGCACCAAGCTGAACACTGTGTGGGTTTAAACATTTGCTACAGTCTCTACTCTTACTCTAGTACACATGGAGAGCAAAACAGTCAAATACTTTAAAAACACATAAGCAAAAAAATAAGAGCAGGGATAAGAGAGTTTGACTGACTGGGGAATGGTCCTGGAAGGACTCAGGAATGTAGAACACTCCTTCTCTAGCATTTTTTTTTTTTTTTTCCTTTCCTGTACTGAAGATTGAACCCAGAAGCACTTTACCACTGAGCTATACCACCAACACTTTTTTAAAAATTTATTTTGAGACAGGGTCTTGCTAAATTGCTCAAGCTGGCCTTGAACTTGTGATCCTCCTGCCTCAGTCTTCTGAACTGCTGAGATTACAGGTGTGCACAATTGCACCTGGCTTTCTCCAGCTTTATTTAAAATAAAGCTCCAGTTTGACCAGTGGGAGGACCGCCTATCCTCACTTTCTCCAGAAGACATTTGCATCGTCCAGAGATATTTCTGGTTGTTTCAACTGCGTGTATGGAGCTAGGTAAGGGTGAGGGAGGAGTTTAATGCTACGAAAATCTAATGGGAACCCATGGCACAGATCCCCATTGCAAAGAATTATCCCAGCCCAGAATGTTAGTAGTGACAAAGCTGAGACGTCCTGCTCTAGATTCTTCCTCTGATCTCCCAATAATGTTGGTGTTACTCATTTGGCTCTTGATGAAAGAGTATCAGTTTAACATAGTTTCTCAGATGTATCATCTCCTTGTTCTTCACTACACTATAAACTTCTAAAAGAAAGATAATAGGGATAACTTTTTTTTTTTGTGGTGCTGGGAATTGAACCCAGGGCCTTGTGCATGCGAGGCAAGCACTCTACCAACTGAGCTATACCCCAGCCCCAGGATAACTTTCTGTTCACATACAGAACCATCTAGTATTATTTATATTCTATGCGCTAGATAAAAGAACTGGTGAAGCCGGGTATGGTGGCTCATGCCTGTAATCCCAGAGAATTGGGAGGCTGAGGCAGGAGGATCCCAAATTCAAGACCAGCCTCACCTACTTAGTGAGGCCCTAAACAACTTAGCAAGACCTTGTCTCAAAAAATAAAAAGAGCTGAGGACATGGCTCAGTGGCTCAGTGGCTCAGTGCCCCTGGTGCAAAATCCCTGATACTAAAAAAAAAAAAAAAAAGATTGGGGAACAGACAAATCAAAGGAGCGTCCTATGTGAACTGCACACTGTGTGCAGTGCTACATACGACTTGTCTCCGTGGTGGAAGCCTGGCACAGAGGGAAAGGCGTGGGGGGGCCTCTAGTCCTAACCACCCAAGTTTTCCTGTAAATGAAGTCATACAGGATAAAAAACATTTCTGATCACGAAGTCCAAAATATTCTACCTTATAAATAACTGAACCTATTTCCTTATTTGAGGAGAAATCGTAAATAACAAACTTTAAATGTAAAATGTTTTATTACTTTTAAATATGTTATTTATCTGGATCAGTAACAAAATTTCTGTAATCTGGAGGAAAACAATCTGTTCACATCAGGACAAAAAACAAAAAACAAAATGGAAAAAGACAATGATCAGTTTTCCTTTTGGATTTTATACCCAGAGTGCAATGCTATAGCAGATAGGAAGTTGGGTATATAATGAGAGCAAGGTAGGAAAAAAATCTGTCAGAATAACAATTTCCTAGTTGAACATCAACAAATTTTCCAGAAGTAAATTAAATTCCCTGATTAAGGTATAATCCAGTTCTTTAGAAAGACAGTTTACCCCTTGGAGACATTTTATAGATAAGTACTCACACAGATTAGATAAATGAACAAAAGTCTATCATTAAAGAAAAAAATACATCAAGGTATCTATATCAATGGTGCCTAGGGAAAGAATTATAAGTGACCTAATTTTTTCCTACATACTTTCTGCATTTTCCATAGTTTTAAAAAATGAACGTATAAATAAACAAAACAAAGGTATTGTGTCCATCTACAACTGAAAATATTTTTAAAATGAGCATATATTAATTTTATAAACAAAATATAAACATTAACTTAGGGAAAAAACAGCTTGATTTAAACAGCATCTTCCTTCCAAAGTGTTATTAGAATTTTAGTTGTCATTCTCCCCACTCATCACCCCTGCAAAATAGGTTGCTTTATTTCTGGTTGGCTGTTATCAGAAATACTGCTTAAAGAATACTTCAAAAATTGTGGAAGGATTCAGACACCATTACCCTATGTACACGTATGATTACATGAATGATGTGAATCTACATCATGCACAACCACAGAAATGAAAAGTTGTACCCCATTTGTGTACAATGAATCAAAATGCAGTCTGTAAAAAAATAAGAATACTTCAAACCAGGAGGGGAGGATAGAATGCCATAAATATATAGGGAAGATCAGTGGAGTAGAAGATCAAGAGGGAGAGAAGAAGGAGGGGAAAGGGGGAGAAAACATGGAATGGATTTTAAAAAATCATGCCATTTACATACACAAATACACCATAGGGAATTTCACCTTTATGTATAAGCAGAAACAATCAATCAAAAATAAAAAAATAGGTAAGTGAAGGAAAGATCAGTAGAATAGAAAAAGGAGAATGGGGGAGGGAGGAGGGGAAAGAGAGGGGAGGGACATGAACTGAAATTGAATTCCATGAATGCATGAATTTGTCAAGATGAACCCACTACTAAGTATAACTAAAATCTATAATGCTCTTTAAAAAAAAAAAAAAAAGAACACTTTAATCAAGTATTCTTCGAATGAGCTTATTTTGTTTCTAAGAAAATGGTTCTGGAAAGCCCTATGAGACGTACCTGCCCTCCAGCCGCACAGGCAGCCACTAAGCCATACTGTCCTCCATCCTTCCGTAATCTGTTGGCAGCTGCCATGACTAGCCGACAGCCAGTGGCTCCAAATGGGTGTCCCAGGGACAGTGATCCACCCCAGATATTAAATTTCTCCAAAGGAAGTGATCCAACCTGGCACCCACAAAAATAAAGATACAACAAAGGCAAGTTTACTTAAGATATGAATTAAGCCAGGAAGTAATAGATAAAGAGGGAAATAACTAATGCCAGATACATCATAATTTTACTGCAAAAGAAAGTCTAGACCAATATTACAAGGCGAGGATCAATTTATGTTTTTATCTAATGTCTGAATGGGAAGAACCAAAGACAACATATATACTATATTTGCTAAAGAATTTTTAGGAACTATTTTTAAACTAAGAAATAAATACATATTATGAAGTACAAAATTCTTCATAAGAAGCAGCTTTCTCCTTCATATTGTTTTTAAAATTTTTTTAAATTTTATTTATTTATATGCAGTGCTGAGAATCAAACCCAGTGCCTCACACATGCTAGGCAAGCGCTCTACCACTGAGCTACAACCCCAGCCCTTCCTTCATATTCTTAATAGCAAGTAACTAGCTTCAAAAATTTAAGAATTATTAATTTTTTTTTATCAGGAACTTACCTTGGTTTTCCTACCCATGTAGTTTTGTGCAAACCAATCAGAATCCATGGCTTTGAAATTGGCCAAAATCTGACCCTAAAAGGGAAAATACAGTGTAGAAACACACATTTTAGATGGTTAAATATTGTCCTGAGATCTAAATTTGCTAACTAAATTTCGTCATAAACAACATCCGTTTATATTTTTAAAATATTGGTTATTCTGCAATTTTAGACAGAAAAAATTTGTATTGTATGAGAATAAAAAGTGTAATCATTAAATATATGCTTTATACACAGTATGTAATTACACAAATCTTAAATTGGGCTTCAGTTAAAAATTTCTTTCATTTATTCATTTTTTTAGTTGTATGTGGCACAATATTTTTATTTAAAATTTTTTTATGTGGTGCTGAGGATCGAACCCAGTGCCTCACAACATGCTACGCAAGGTCTCTACCACTGAGCTACAGCCCCAGCCCCAAGTTTTCAGTTAAAAATTTCTTAAACAATTTGGTACTTCTTAAGGGCCTCTCCAAGATAGCATAGAAAAGTATGTTTTAACACCACAGGTGTGGCCCTTGATTATTTCCCTTGAAGCCCTTCTTGCAATGTAGATTAGTACTTAAAATAGAAAGCCTCACTCTTTTTTTTTTTGGTACTGGGGATTGAACTCAGGGGCACTCAACCACTGAGCCACATTCCCCAGCCCTATTTTGTATTTGATTTAGAGACAGGGTCTCACTGAGTTGCTTAGGGCCTCGCTTTTGCTGAGGCTTTGAACTCCAGATTCTTCTGCCTCAGCCTGCTGAGCCGCTGTTGTGGGCATGCCACCGTGCCCAGCTAAAGCCTCACTCTTACTTTACCCATATTACAAACCAAACCTTCACTCTCCCACAAACACGGACATTTTTAATGACTATGGTTCTTTCAGATATGTCTTTCAAATGACTTACTGAGAAAGCTTCATGAAATTCAAAAACATCAATATCATTCATGGTTAATCCTGCCTTTTCCAGAACTTTTGGTGTTGCATATGTTGGTCTGAAAAAAAAAAGGTAGTATCTTAAAACTTTAATTTTTACCCTGTGCCTCATATTCTGCAAAATGAGTTTTACACTAATTCATTAATTTTACTGAAACACACTGATTAAGTACTGGGAATACAATAATGAATAGAACAGACATGCTCTGTTTTTGTTAAGTTTATATTGCAGAGTTGGGGAAACATAATAACAAGCAAACGATAAAGGATCAAGTTCAAGCTGATAATGCACAACTACAACATAATTTAAAGGGAAAGGCATGGAAAAGAACCTGGGTAATCTCCAGGTCATAAAGGAAGCCACTGAGGCTAGCAGCTTGTGAGGGAGGGGAAGAGAGTCAACATATTAGAAGACCTTTGTGAAAGGCTATTAAGAAGATTGAGTAGCAGTGTGTGTAGCAAAATGAAAAAAAAAAATGCTTATGAAACCTTACAAAAAATACAAATTGATATATATATATATATGTGTGTGTGTACATACATGTATAATAATTTTAAGTAAAAAATTTCAGGAAAATAATAAAAAAGGGATTATTATTAGAAAAAAAAAAAAGTCCACCACATGATTCAGTTATGAACTTAGGACTTAACCATACTTTAAAATCTGTGTAATAAGTGTGTGTAATTGAATACTTTTGATTAAAGTCTAGGAATATACACTACTACCTACCCCAGTAAAAGCTGATCTTTTGGATCCTGGGACACATACACAAAATCCCTAGGTAAAAAAACAGAAAGGTTAGCTTCTTTTTATTTTTTAATTTATTTTATTTTTTAATTTAATTTAACTGTATTTATTTTTATTTTATTTAATAAAATAAAGAAATCTGAGGCAATTTACTTAATCGTTTACTTTACCTTAAATATGCCTTTGGTTTATAACCCAAGGCCAGAGCTTTGTCTTCTGCCATAATCAGCATTGCAGAAGCGCCATCAGTCTGAAATGTTAATCAGAACAATAATGCAAATTCTCTAGTCTGTCTGGAAGTCTTTCTGCAGCTATTTTCTAGGTCCTGTTTCTGAGTGTACTCATCATACTTATTTCATTGTATCCATCATTAAATTACAATTCAAACACATGCACTGACCCATTTTTTGAAGACAAAAGCAGAGGAGCCTATTCAAAAAGTATCATAATTATCAAAATGAATAAAGAAAAGAGGTAACATTAGAAATATTTATCCATAGTAAATCCAAGCCAAAGCTTTCTGCTTTTGGCACAGAAAATGAAGAATGTTATGAATTTTAGGAATTAAAAATCTCTTACTTAACTTTCTAATTTTTACTTTTTTTACATTTTCTGTGTTGTTTTTCATTTGCTTCCTGCCCATGGCTTGAAGGTGATTTTGTTTTACTTATATGCTTTATAGCAAGCAAACCAATGGGAGAAGAATCAGGTGCAGAGGAGATGAGAACATTAGAACTACAGTTTTCCCTCTCTGGATCTGTCCCATATTTTTCCCCCCCTGGTACTGGGGATTGAACCCAGAGAGGCTTAACCACTGAGCCAAAGAAGTCCCAGCCCTTTTTTATATTTTATTTAGAGACAGGGTCTTGTTGAGTTGCTTAGGGCCTTGCTTAGTTGCTGAGGCTGGCTCTGAATTCGCAATCCTCCTGCCTCAGCCTTCTAAGGATTACAGGTGTGTGCCACTGAACCCAGCTTGTCCCATACATTTTTATTCCAAATGACTAATGAGGGTTGGGGGACAAAGAAGTACCACTGAGCTGGGGGGTCGGGGTGGGGTGGGATTTACCATTACTTCAAAAAAGAAATTCTGACCAAAATCCAAAATTACAAAGAAAAGGAAATTATACTGTATAGTTTACAAAAGTAACACAAGTTCTATCATATTCTATCAGATTTTTTACAACTCAGCAACCCTGAAGAAAGTATGCAATCACCAACGGGGTGGCCATAAAGTCAGTAAACACAGGTTTCCACTATACACAACAAATGGCTTATGGAAATCACAGTAATAATATGTTCACCGTGCCACTGTACAAAATTGCAATGAATGTAGTGCACTAACGCACTTCAAAAATCCAAGTTATCTGTGATGTGTTGCCTCTGATGAATGTATCCCTGATTTTCACTGAATAAACCTGGACCTTTGATACACCACAAACATTCAAGGGGAATCAGATCTTGTGAATACAACCCAGGTCACAAGGTCCTATCATCTAATTTAGTTTTGGAAACAATCATTTAACCAGTCCTTCACCACTTAGGCTTAACAGGGGAGATATATACTGCTGAAACCATTGCAGGTACCCTGCCTGCAGTCCATCAATGGCAGGCATTAACTAGTCACTTACCATGGGCAAGATGATAAACATCTGCCTATTTCCAGACAATATGACCAGGTAGGGGAGTATATAGTAAAAGAAACACTGAGCAGCTGGCCTCCATCAGGAAAACTATGCCCGAGGTGGTTAAGAAAAAGAGAAATCACATCTTAAAGCAGCAGCAAAATCAAAGGGGATGTTTAACTGAAGAGTCAGAAGAGCAAGGAAGGATATGACAAAGCAATGTGCAGATAAGTAAAAACAGAAAGCAAAAAGGGGGGAAGATTTATTTCATGATGCTTGTAGGAAAATAATTTGGGGCCAGTATAAAGCATTGTTTTCAATTATCAAAGCTAAAAGAAGTATCCCATTATACTTTGTATTTTTCCTCACATTCCAATTCATATCCTGTGCTCCAAACAAGCTTTTCCCCAAAGAGGCCCTTGGTGTCATATCTCCTTGATTTTCATTTGCTGTTCCCTTTGCCTGGAATGATTTTTTTTTTTTGGGGGGGGGGGGGTACCAGGAATTGAACCCAGGGGCACTTAACCACAGAGCCACATCCCTAGTCCTTTTTATTTTAATTTTTAATTAAAAATTTTTTCCTTAAAATTTTGAGATAGGGTCTTGCTAAGTTGCTTAGGGCCTTCCTAAGTTGCTGAGGCTCGCCTCAAACTTGTGATCCTCCTACCTCAGCCTCCCAGGTTGCTGGAATTACTGGTGTGTGCCACCATACTCAGCCTGGAATGACTTTTTTTATACTTCTTGAATTGGCTTTCACTATTTCTTCAAAATTTGCCATTCAAGTAATATCTCTGCTGAGAAGCCTCCCTGACTAATCCCCATGCCCCACCGCTATAAGCCCTATTTATTTTCTCCAGTGGCCTATCCTTATAGCTATCACAGCACTCCCTCATTGCATTATAATTGTCTGTTCTTTTCACCTCTTGGGCATTGCTAAGGCAATGAAAGTTTTATAGCCAGCTAAATACATGAAGAGAACAGCTTTTGTATCAGAATGGTGATTGGATTAAATGACTTTTAAAGCCTTAAAACTATCATTTTACTTTTTTAAAGGATTCTATTTTAACATTATCTTTATGATGAATGACTAAATTTTTAAGTCTCTATTCATAATATACACAAATAAATCTATTTCAGAGTACCAGAATAAAAGTCATTACTAGATACAAACAGCATTGACATTACTAGGAAAGAAGAATTTGCAGCTGTCACTGTGCCATAGGGCTTGATGAATGCAGGTTTCAGTTTGGCCATCTGCTCTAGTGAGGAAGGACGGATGCCGTTGTCTTTCGAAACTGTATCCTTTCCTGTAAAAAAAACCCTATTCTTTTAAGATGCTCATTCACATTTGGCTATTTTACACAGAAGAGACATAAATCAAGAATTTTAAAAATAAAGATGTACTTAAGAACTAAAGGATATCAGGAAAATCTAAAAGGAAGGTCTTATAAAAATGTAAAAAAACTTACCTGTGTTACAACATAAATCAAAACTTGAGTCAATGTTTAAGAATAAAGTCTGAGTATTTTGGAAACAGAATCAATAAAATTATTGAAAAGTTATTTAAGATTTCTTGAGTTTTAGGAGCAACTGGAGCAATTTAGAACTTGCTTTAGTAAGCATCATGAAGCATTTGATTTTACCTGGGACTTTGAAGGGAACAACATCAGACAAGAGTCCTTCATCCTGGGCCTTCTTGGCGAGACTGTGAGAGCGCAGGGCATATTCATCCTGCTCTAGTCGAGAAACAGCAAAGGCAGCAGCCAGTCGATCTGCAGAGTGGCCCATGGTCTCACTGGTGGAGAACTCAGCCACTGCAGGGAGCTAGGAAAGGAGGCACATTATTAAGGAGTGTTATATGACACCTAGGATCATTGAATGTTATTTGGAAAAGTGAAAATCTATTTGTTTACCATCTATCAAGACCAAGACAAGGGAAGCTCTTGGTGAGCAAAGCACTCCAAAGAGGGTTCACAAATTCAAACTTTCTAACCACTATTTTTTTTCCATCTTGACCAAATAATTATCTTTTCCTGTAATGAAGAACACCTTAGAACATGCCTGAGCCCATGCTCTCTTAACTAATTCTAAATCTCTGCAGCAGGATGCTCTGGAAACTCAAGTCTCTGTTTATATAAGATATACTACTAGTCTTACCTCAGGTGATAGGAAATTCAATCTGAATTTAGAGAGCAAAGACAGTCGTTGGCCCATTGTCTTGGCTTTATTAAGATCGAGCATCATTTTCCTCATTTTCCTTGAATGACGAATAGGGACGTCAGACATTAATTCAACACCACCAGCCACGACCACATCACACTGGCCAGAAGCAATCAGGCCAACAGCTAGAGGGCACAAGTTATATATATATATATATGAACATCTTTTGCAGAAATATAATACACCAATGAAATTTAAGTTTCTTGATTAAAAAGTTATGCAATAGTTATTAGCTTTGAACATCTGTAATTAAAATTTTCATTTTTTCAGAGGAATTAAAATTAATTTTAAAATGACTAAAAACACATTCAACAACTTCAGTTTAATTCAGACCATATGGACATCAACTTCTGGATATAACCATTAGGTCAACTATGTAACATACTATATACTAAACCAGAGGATCTTGCAGTCTCCCATCCCTTTTTTTGGAGATAGAATCTCATTAGTTGCCCAGGCTGGCTTCAAGCTCACCATTCTTCTGCTTCAGCCTTCCAAATAAGCTAGTAGGACCAAAAACCTGTGCCAACATGTTGTGCTTTATCTTGCATATTTTACATGTCCTCAGATTTAATTTTTTGGAGAAAAAAAATCTTTCCCCTATAGAAAATGTTTGTTCTTATTATAAGCCACAGAAATTTTGGCTTTGAGATATAAGGCAGCCCACCTTCCTCTTTATGACCACTGGCAAGTACTCTGTCATTCTAACCAGGAGTTGGTCACATGCTGCTAGAGTGCAGAATACCCTCAATCACCGCCTCTGACATCATTCCCTGCCACACATGAGCTGGGCAGCCCAACCTGGGCTTGATGTTGCTAAAACAGCACACTGAATACTAAGCTTTTCAGATTTCCTGCCTTTCACATTAAGGGCCCTTCTACAAAACGTTCCACAATTTGTTAAAAGTTTGTTAGAAGTCACAATGATTTATGAACTGCCAATGATGAGGGGGAGAAAGTGAAGGACAGAGTTGTGCCAAAGCAGGGATTTACAATTATGCAACTACAGTGGTGGTGGTGGCAGCAGGACCCTATCTTTGTGGAGAAACATCATATCAGAATCACCTAGGTTTAAAACCCAGGAGACTATAAACTCTTCATGCCTCTCGTTCTGAAGCACCCTCTCAAAAGGACAATCCAGGCAACAACTAGCCATGTTACTGGTGGAGGAGCAACAATGGCTGCTTGCCTCAGGTGTAAAGAACAAGAAAAAGGTTGAGAACTACTGTTAAAAACCCAAAATTTTTAATACAACCTTATTTTTAAAATGAAGAGATCTATGCTAATCATTTCTTTTTCTTCTTTCTTTCCTTTTTTTTTTTTTTTTTTGGTACCAGGTATTGAACCCAGGGGTACTTAACCACTGAGTCACATCCCAAGTCCATTTTTGTATTTTATTTAGAGACAGGGTCTCACTGAGTTGCTGAGGGCCTCGCTAAGTTGCTGAGGCTGGCTTTGAACCTGAGATTCTTCTGGCTCAGCCTCCCAGCTACTGGGATTACAGGCATATACCACTGCACCTAGCAAATCATTTAGTCCAGTATAGAACAAAAGAGAAAAATTAACATGCACCTTCAGCTTCTATTTAAACATACCTGTGGTCATGGCTTGGTTTGAAGAGATGCAAGCCATGGTGACAGTGTGAGCAGGAGTCTTGTCAGAAAAGCCAGCTCCAAGGGCAGCCTTCAGGAAACAGAATGTAGTGATCATTTACAAAGGAAGTACATCATGTAAATGACACTGTGAGCATTATTACTGTGCACTGTGAATTAAGAAAGGATTCTATTTTAATATTCTAAAGATCAATGTTTAAAATAAAATTACGCCCATTACAGAAATGGTTTACCAATTTTTCATCTTGCCATCAATTGGCAAGAACTCTGCAAATTCTTGGTAGCGAGTTTCTAGTGTGGTATACAAAGCTACGATACTCTTCTATCTCACCTAATACTTAGCAATGCTTTGCTCAAAACCATCAAGGAGTCAATTTAATCTCAACTTATGGACCTCTCATAATCTGTGCCCCAGCAGTCATAAAGCTTAGAATCAAAGCAAAAGTCAACAAACATGAAAATGTTTCTAAAGAACTGACCATTCATAAACGGAGTTCCAACTTGGGCCTACTTTACACTCCCCTCACTTCTCCCTGCCACCTAATCTCTCTCAAACAGCACACTGCTGACCCAAGGCAAAGCAGAACTGAAAGACTTGCCAAATATATAGAAGGTCAATTCACGAAAGAAACTTTAGAAAACTGCCTGAGTTACAAGTGAGTCCCTGAATAATGGTCAAACTAGTTCAAAACTGAAAGAGAGGCTGTCCAGGACAATGATGCAAGAGGGATTTATAGTTTGAAGGGCTTTGAGAAAAACTGAGGCCCTCCATTAATTGGGCATAATGGTCTCTATTTTCATGGCACAATAAAAGTCAAACATGAAATGAGGATATTTGTAATTTTATTATATATTTATTGGAGAAATGTTGTTTACCAAAGAATCAATGTCCGATTCCATTTTTGCTTACATGGTGAATTAGTACATACATACAATTATAAAATATTATTTTCTAGTATTGAAGCTTCACTTTAAGAATTAAGTTCCAGGGGCTCGGGTTGTGGCTCGGTGGTAGAGTGCTCCCTAGCATGCATGAGGCCTGTGTGAGACCTATGTGAGGCCCTGGGTTTGATCCTCAGCACCACATAAAAATAAAATTTAAAAAAGGTATTGTGTCCACCTACGACTAAAAAAATTTTTTTTTTTTTTTTTTTTTTGCGGTGCTGGGGATCGAACCCAGGGCCTTGTGCTTGCGAGGCAGGCACTCTACCAACTGAGCTATATTTCCAGCCCCTAAAAAATATTTTTAAAAAAAGGAATTAAGTTCCAGGACTGGGGTGTAGGTAGGTAGAGCACCTATTCAGCATGTGAAGCCCAACATCACAAAATAAAATAATGAAAGCTCCCAATGCCCCCGATTCTTTACTATGAAATTCTGAATCCCATTATAAGGAATTCATTTTGGGGGCTGAATGTGCAGCTCAGTAGTAAGGCTAGCATGTATAAAGTCTTGGGTTCAATCCCTAAAAGTGCAAAAAAACAAAACAAAATTGACTATACTTTGCAGGACCAACAGTAAATTCTTGAAATAAACAAAGAATTCATTTTTTTAGTGGTATTTTCCTTCAACTAGTTAGGACTAGAGATGTGGTTAGTAGTAGAGTGCTTGCCTGGCAATGTGCATTCCTGGGTTTGTTCCCAGCATCACAAAAGATAAAAAACAAATAAAATTTTAAAAAGTCCAACTGAAACTAATTATCCTCAGAATATAAACTCTCCTATACTTTGGTAAAATAACTGTTTCCAAAGTTAGATTAAAGAGGCTTTATGTTTCTTAACTGATATTCACCTTTATAATTACACTATTTCTATGTTTTACCATCATCTGTAGAAACAGAAATGTATATGGTGGCACACATGCAACATGCCTTATTCCAGTTTGCCAGGTAGGCCTGACACTTTGTGCCCCATCAACTTTGTTAAAAACTACTGCCTGGCAATTGCATGTCAACCTGTCAGCATAAACTGATCCAAAAGAAAGACAGAATCAAGTTATCACGGACCAGGGGAGAAGAGTTCCACAGTGGGGCAAGTGTAAGGGACATTCAGGTTCTAATGGCCTGACACTCATGAGGGCCTTCTAGCACGTGTTGCCCTTGGCCCCAGCTGACTGAAGGAGCTTTAAATAGAAGTGGTAGCTGGTGACCCTTGTCCACATGCTTCTATTTAAAGTTTGAATAGTTCCCAAGGTGATAGGAGAAAGACAGACAGACGATGCCACTTAGTTAAATTAGAGAGTAGGGAAATAAGCTGAGATTTTTCAGCACAGTCAGGTGCATGAGACGCCTTTTAGGATTTCATATAAATACTGTTAAATATAGACAACAGGTTCTAAAATTCTTTATCTAAAAATTCTATTCTTACAGGTTAATTCAACTTTAAAGTAACATTCTCATAAGTATCCCCTCAACTCAACCTGTCCCTGCAGCACCACATGACCAGTGTTAGGGGAGAGAGGAGGAACTACCTCACGTCAACCAAGAGCCGAGATATGAGTGTAAAATTTGCAGGAAAAATTTCACAGAAAAATCATGAACTTAGTTTTAGGAAAGAACAGAAATACAGAGAAAACTGAAATAGATTTAACATTTATTTTTTAAATGCTCTTATAAAACTCACTTTATTTTCAGAATACAACAGTTGAAAATGTTTACGAACCGTTTGAAGCCTTTATGTACTCATGAAGCTGTCTCATTTGTTACATTTAGAAACATGAAGGTATAGAGAAAACCAAAAAGTTTAGAGAGAAACACAAAAATCTTTTTGTCCCTCAACAACATATAGTTGATTTCTGAGGGCTTGAGTGGTGACAGGCCTTCTGCAGTTTCAATGTTTACTGAAGGGCAAATGGTAAAGCAGAACAAACACTTTGAGTCCTGCTCAGCTGCCCTTTTCTCTTGGCTGACAGCAATGAAAGTTATTACCCTCACAACTTCACTGTTCACATACACAAGCACAGATCAGAAACAAGCCCTGAAATGTGCTATGGAGCCAACATTAACCAAATAATCACTTTCAAATTAATACGAAGCCCAGAAGATGTGGTTGGATTACTCACTGTGAAATGCCTGTGGGGCACATCACAGACATTCCAAGGCTAACATTATCTCGGTTGCCCAATGAACTACGTGGAGATGTGCCAACTAGGGTAAAAGTAAACCTCTGTGAAACAGGTATTAAAAAAAAAATACTGCCTACGTGTCACTGACTCAATTGGAACAAGTAGATAAGCAAGGTTACCTCTAATTACAAAAACCAAGTTATTAAATTAATTCCTTGTAATATCTGAAACTTTTAAATTATTTAGAATCATGATATCTTAACATTACAAAAAGTAACATCAGCCACACTTGCCATAATCTCTATTTTCCTAACACAAGAGACAATTTAACATTTCCTGAACCAGCTCAAATAATTGATTTATTTATAATAAAGTATGAATATATACTAATAGTACACATCTTTTGATTTATAGTATAATTATCTTTAAATGAAACTTATTATTTAAGTTGTAAAGTCACATTTTAAGATAAATGTAAGTTCACTTAGTAGATTTCAAAGACTTTCAAAAAGTAAATTCTATTAAATTTTAATTCAAATTGACTATTTTACCAATCTCTCTGTTTGCTTTGCAGGACTGGGGAGTGAACTGAGGGCCTCACCCATGCTAGGCAAGTGCTTTTCACTAAGCCCTATTCCAGACTCTATCAATCTCTTTAAACAATATAAAGTTTGTTTTACTCACCTCTCGAGCTACATTGCTTGTTTTCACTTCCTGAATAACTGTACCAAAGATGATATAATCAACAATGTCTTTTGGGACACTGGTCCGTTGCAATAAACCCCTGAAAGAAGACATACAAAGCAAAGAAACGCTTCATGCATTAAGGTAGTGCCAGAATCATCACATAAAACACTGCACTAAGCCAAGAGTGGTGGCGCACCCTGTAATCCCAGCCACACAGAAAGCCCAGATAGGAGAATTGCCTTGACCAGCTCAGCAATTTAGGGAGACCCTGTCTCAGAATAAAAAATAAAAATGGCTGGGCTATAGCTCAGTAGTAAAGTGCCCCTGGATCTAAAATCCAATATCACAAAACAAAACAATGAACTTCCTTAAAAAAGGAAGTCTTAGCTGTGTGCGCACGCCTATAATCCCAGCAACTTGGGAGGCTGAGGCAAGAGGATCACAAGTTCGAAGCCAGCCTCAGCAACTCAGTGAGGCCCTAAGCAACTCAGTGAGACCCTGTCTCTAAATCAAATACAAAAAAAAAAAAAAAATAGGGCTGAGGATGTGGCTCAGTGGTGGAGTGCCCCTGAGTTCAATCCCCAGTTCCAAAAAAAAAGCTAGTCTTACAATGAGAACAAATTTGACTAAATAAGCTACTTAATTTTTGTATCTGGTTTTTTAGGGCTAAGTTACTGGGACAAATTAACCACAAAAAAAACACAGCTAAATATATTAAACAAAATATCAAGCAAAAAAGATACATAAAAATTTTTCAAAAGGTAAGTCTTAGGTTGGGGATGTAGCTCACAGGTAGAGCACTTGCCTACCATGTGGGATGCCCTGGGTGTGTGCCTCAGTACCACAAAAATAGAGAACTAAAATGTAAATTAAATTAAAGGTAAGCTTTGAATTTAAAAGGAGAGAGGTTGTATATTTAACATTTGGCACCTTATCAAAGAAGAAATGAATGAATGATTTAAAAAGTTAACATCTGATGATGAGTTAGTTGGTAATGAGAAATCAGAAGGGAAACATGAAAATAATTTGGAATAGGAGAAAATAGATAAGTAAACATAATAAAGCTAATTTTAGTAGAAACCAAAGTTTAAAAAAAAAAAGAAATGAAAATCAAAGAGATGAAGTAAAATCTTGGGATGTCATATTAAAATGAAATAAGGTCTGTCCATTGACAGAAACCAGAAGCAGTAACACTCAGTAGGAAGGAGCATATCTTAAACCCATTCTTGGTTTCTAAATGCCATTGCCCATTAAAGGAACAAGAGGTTTTTTGTTTTTTTGTTTTTTATGGTGGTACTAGGGATTAAACCGAGGGGTGCTCTACCACTGAGCCACATTCCCAGCCTTTTTATGTGTTTATTTTGAGACAGGGTCTTACTAAATTACCTAGGCTGGCCTTAAATTTGCAATCCTCTTGCCTGAGCCTCCTGAATCCCTGGGATCAGAGGCATGTGCCACTGCACCTAGCTAGGAACAATTTTTTTTTTTTTTAAAGAAATGACTGATATTAAATTTGAAGCAAAAGTACAAAGTGAGCCGGGCGTGATGGCACACGCCTGTAATCCAAGCGACTTGGGAGGCTGAGTCAGGAGGATCGAAAGTTCAAAGCCAGCCTCAGCAACTTAGCGAGGCTCTAAGCAACTCAGTGAGACCCTGTCTCTAAATAAAATACAAAAATAGGGCTGGGGATGTGGCTCAGTGGCCAAGTGTCCCTGAGTTCAATCCCTGGTTCCAAAAAAAAAAAGTACAAAGTGAATCTTATGGTCTTTTTTCTGCCAAAAGTAAGAAAGCTGGCTGGGCACATTGGCACACACTTATAATTTCAGAGACTTGGGAGGCTGAGGCAGGAGAACTCCAAGTTCAAGGCCAGTCTCAGCCACTTAATAAGACCCTGTCTCAAAATAAAAATAAAAAGGATAGGATATGTAGCACAGTGGTAAAGCACCCCTGAGTTAAATCCCCCGTACTAGGAAAAAGAAAAAAAAAAAAAAAAAAAAACAAGAAAGTACTTCGAGTCAAATGGAACTATATCAAAACAAGAAAATAGGTGTGTACACATTTGTCAAAACTCATCAAAGAACACACTTAAAATCTGTGCCTTTTATCATATGCAATTACACTAAAAAATAAAAGGGACATAGGAACAAACTTGAAGTAGCTCCCAGAGATAGAAAAAATATGGGATAATTTCCAGTTTACAAAAAATTCAGGAGAGGAAAGTTAAATATCATCATGAAGAACATCCGAAATGGGCCAGGTGCAGCCACTCATGCCTGTAATCCCAGCAACTCAGAAGGTTGAGGCAGGAGAATTGCAAGTTCAAGGCCAGCCTCAGCAATTTAGTAAGGCCCTAAGCAACTAAGCAAGACCCTTTTTCAAAACACACAAAAAAAGGGCTGGGGATGTGGCTCAGCACCAAACAAACAAAATGGGACATTCTATAGGATAGCTTGGGCCAGACTTCAAAAAGTCAGTCAAGGTGAGATGGAGGAGAAAGAAAATGTTCTAGATTTAAAGAGACTAAAGAACATATCCCTTTGTAATTTAAACTCTGATAGATTCCTGATTTGAAAAAAAAAATTTTTTTTTAAAGAAAAGACATCCTTGGAACAATTGAGAGGTACTTAAATATGAACTAGACATGTGACGTTATCATGGAACATTATTATTAACCATGGTAACGGTTTTGTGTTTTTAGCAGAGAAGTTCCTTTTTCTTAGGAGATAAATGATGAGTATTTAGGACTCCATTGTCCTGATGTCTACAACTTACTATCAAAATAGCCCAAACCATATAAACACAGCAAATATAACAAAATGATAACAATTATTAAATCTGGGTAGAGGGAATTTAGATGTTTGCTGTTTTATTATTTCAAGTTTACCATATGTTTGACATTTTTAAAAATAAACTTGAGGAAAAGCTTGCAACTCCCAGCCCCGCATCATAATACCATCATTATCAGACACAGGAAAATAGGGGTGGAGATGTAGCTCATTGGTAGAGTACCTGCCTAGCATATACAGAGGCCCTGGGTTCAATCCCTAGCACCACACACACACACACACACACACACACACACACAACCCAGAAAAAATAAATCTAGCTTTGCAGAAAAGACACTTTTTATTTTTGATATGCTGAGTTTGAAGTATCTGTGAAAAGAGATCAAATTTAGAGATTTGGGAGTAGTCTACAGTAAAAAAATAAAGATTAAGCGGATGAGATTTTTAATGGAAAAGGTGCATACCAAGAAATACAAACTATTAAGCACCAAAACTTGCAAAATACCTTTAAAAAAACAGAAAAAGAATCTGTAATCACAGTGACTCGGGAGGCTGAAGCAGGAGGCCTTCAAGTTCAAGGCCAGTCTCAGCGACTTGGTGAAATCCTAAGAAACTTAGTGATACCTTATCTCAAAATAAAAAATAAAAGGGGCTAGGGTTGTAGCTCAGTGGTAGAGTACCCTTGGGTTCAATCCCTAGTACCATAAATAAATACATACACATACATACATATAGTTTTTAAAAAGTAGAGAAGCCACTAGGCATGGTGGTACAGACCACTAGTCTTAGTTACACAGGAGGCTGAGGCAGAAGGATGGCTTAAGTCTAGGAGTTTGAGGTCAGCCTGGGCAACATGGCAAGACCCCATTTCAAAAAAAAAAAAGAGAAAGAAAGCATTGGGGGGGTAGGCATGTAGAAGAACCAGGAGATGGAAGAAAAATCATGAAGGCATAAAAAAAACAAAGGACCAGTTTCAAGTATAGTTTACAGTGTCAAATACTACAGAGTACTGAGACAGATGCCTCAGAAAAGAATGGTGCATTTCATTTAGTATCACATAGTCATTATTAAGAGAAGCTTCCACAGAAGGGTTACTTTAGAGACTGGAAGTAATTATTATGAAAATAGGGAGAATAAATGATAGTAAGGAAAGAGAAGCAACTGCTATTTGCACTCATTCTTGAAATTTGGCAGGAAGAAAAGAAACAAGAGTTAGCATGGGCAGAAAGGTCAAGTGAATGACTTCTTCCAACTAGGAAAGAACTGTGGCTACTTAAAGACACTAAAGCATGGGGACTGGAGATATAGCTCAGTTGGTTGAGTGCTTAACTAGCATGCACAAGGACCTGGGTTCAATCCCCAGCACCACGAGAGAAAAACAAACAAACAAACAAAAAAAACTAAGGCAAAGTGTCATTGGAACATGCCTTATTTTCCATGTGTTATTTTCCACTCTAGAAACAGCCATTTTATGACCCTCATCAAATTATTAATTCATCTCAATTTCATTTAATCATATCTCCTTCCCTCCCAGGCTCCCTATTACTGGGGACTGAATATAAGAGTACTCTACCACTGAGGTACATCCCCAGCCTTATTCTTATTGCAAGACAAAGTCTCACTAAATTGTCCAGATTGGTCTTGAGCTTGTGATTCTTCTGCTTCAGTCTTATGAACTGATGGAATTTCAGGTGTGTGCCACCATGACCAACTCGTAATTTTATATTTTTATTTGGTTTACACATAAATCCTCAGGTTTCTTGCTAGACTTCTTTCAAATAGGACAATATCTGTGAAATCTATTCAGCTACCTTTATATAGTAATTAAGTCCCTAAGATAATCCTCAAATATATATATTGTGTTTAGGTTGATCAATCTAATACTGGGGCTAGCAAGGTACTCATTAAAGAATATTGTCATACCAAGACAATATATGATAAGCATGCAAAATAAAGACTGCCGATATTCATGAGCTGCTCAAATTTGTGTAGCACATGCGCTTAAACTGGAGAATAAATTAATCTTATAAAAGCTAAAGAGTATTTTTTCTCATCACATAAAAATTAACATGTCCTACATATGGAAATTCTATGGAACATGCTATTTCAAGTGTAAATACTGGACAAAGTGCCTTTAGTGAAATATGAACGGGAGTGAAACTGCATTTACTTACGAAAGTGCTGCTCTAGCCAAATCATGTGGCATCAGGTCTTTATATCTGGGGAATGAAAATAAATAATTTAAACCAAGGTCTAGAACTTCAATAATTTTTTCATTCTATTTAAAATACCTAGAAATCATCTACAATAAGTTGCTGAAAATGCACTTTAGTATCCAAAGCAGCCTTAAATTTAAAAAAAAAAAAATACTGTGACTTTATTGTCATCCTTAAAAATCTGGCAATCCTTAACTCCTTCAGAGCTTGCTAAAAATCTAACGAAAATGATGACTATACTTTATTTTTCAGCATGACAGGTGTTAAATCATATTCTTTAAAACTAAAACCCACCTTTTGAGGACTTTAAAAATATTACAAAGTACATTATTTATTTATTTTGTAATGCCTAAAAGGAAATTGGGGATATATTAGGTCTTTTTAAATAACTTTTGCTTTGAAGTAATTTAAGATTTTACAAAAGAACTGAAAAGATAGAACAGTTTCTTATTCCCTTTACCCTGTACTTCTTCTAATGTTCTTCTAAAATTAATCTTACCTAACCACTACGTATTTATTAAAACAAAGAAATTAACATTAGCACAATACTCGATAAGCTACCAACTTCATTGAGATCTCATTAGTTTTTCTAATGTTCTTTTTTTGTTTTGTTTTTGTTTTTTTGCAGTGCTGGGGATTGAACCCAGGGCCCCATGCTTGCGAGCCAGGCACTCTAACTGAGCCCCAGCCCCTCTAATGTTCTTTTTCTGTTCTAGGGTCCAATCCAGGACATCAGGCTGCGTTTAGTTGTCATTCCTCCTTAGTCTCACCCAATCTGCCAGTTTTCAGGAAACCCTTGTTTCATGACTAGGATTATGGATTTTACGGAAGAATATCACAGAGGTAAAGTCTCTTCTTACTGCTTCATTATCAGGGTATGACATAGGATGTGTTACTACTGGTGATGCTAACTTGATCATTTGGTTCAGATGTTGCCTGCCAGTTTTCTCCACTATAAATTTACTTTTTCCCTTTCTATAAAACTCAGTCTGTATCCAAAGCAGCCTTCAATTAAAAAAAAAAATACTGTGAAGTAACTAAGAAGTTAGTTACAAAGTCCAGTCCATTCTCAAAGCAAGGAGAAGTAAGGTCTACTTCCTAGTAAGAGTAACAATTTGTGGACACATGTTAAAATGATAGTAAATAAAAAATATTTGGGAGAGGGGGCAGAGATACTATGAAAATATATTTCTTGTTAACATTTCACCCACTAATTGCATCATTTATTTGTACATCCAGGTTGTAGGAACTACTAGTGTGGCATTCTAATGGTGATCTATTTGTTTTCCTCATTCCTTCTATATTCATTAATTGAAATTCTTCTGTAAGGAAGGCAGACTTGCCCCCAGGCTCCCCCATCTCAGCGCTGGCCATGCTGGGCTATGCTGAAATTTTTTCCTTCTGATTTATTTATTCTTTCAATCATTTGCTTATATCAGACTGAACTCATGGATATTTATTTTATTCTTTGGGTTATGGCTCATTACTATTGTAATTTACTTTGTTGACCACAGTTTTCTAGCTCTGGTGACTGGGAGCTCTGGAAGGTTGGTCCTGCATTCTTTTACCATGACACATTCTCTCTTTACATATATACATATATAAAAATATACACATACACACATATGCCTACACACACACATATAGAAATACACATATGTACCCATTACCACATATACATACAAAAAATGTGTACCTATATGTACACATGTACATGAATATATATAGAAATCTACGTGTGTATATATCTCTCTATATATATAAATCTATACACAGATTTTTATTTTAAGCACTTTACTTTCCAGCACTACAAGATGCTCCTGGCTCATCTTGAATTTTCTCTGGCCTGGTCACAGCCATTCTTAAAGGAGCACTGGTTCCTTTTATTGAAGCAAGCTATTTGGAAACTAAGCTCTGGTTGTGAACTCTATTTACTTATTTGTTTGCTTAAATGTCAAAAATAAATTCCCTTTAAGTAAAAAAAAAAAAAAAAAAGAATTAAATAAGAGGACTCATTCTTCAAGTTCCTGAAAATTAAAACTTAAAAATCTAAAAACTTTTTATTTTCACTCAGAATCACAGCAGAATCATCAGAAGTTTCAAAATTTTTCACAGGTAAAACCAGTTTCCTCACCTTGGCACAGAATAAGTGGGGGGAAAGGCTAGGTGTCGATTTGAAAATGCCTAAACCACAAATTATGTATTATTTACTCTCATGATCCCCTACTCCTCTCTACCACAATGACAGACAGATTGCAGAGTTCTGCTGTGGGAGTCTGTTTCCAGGAGTGCTTCCCAAATGCTCCGACCTCTACCTATGAAGTACCTCCTAGGAAAAACACTTAAGTTGAAAGCAAAGTTTCTTCAAATTAAAAAAAACTTTGCACCTAGAAAATGATCTTTCATTATAGAAGATTTATTTGCCACTTTAATTTTAGCATCAATAATGACAAAACTGGAGCTGGGGTTGTGGCTCAGTGGTAACACATGCGCCTAGCACGTGTGAGGCACTGGGTTCGATCCTCAGCACCACCCACACACACACACACACACACACACACACACACAAAATAAAGGCATTATGCCCATCTACAACTAAAACATATTTTTAAAAAACAATAAAACTGTCATATAAATTTTTACTTAAGAAATTCCAAATCCTTACATTTTTCCCTCTATGATATTTTTCAGTCACTTTTGTTCTTTACATGAATATTGCCTTAAAATACTTTTTATTCTTTCTTCCCTATTAAGTATTATTTCTTAAATTACTCAAAAGTATTTCTCCTTTCTGTACCACTAAATCATTCATGAACTTTATCTTCTTTAATCAGGATATAGAAATAAACTGAAACACAGCAATAAATAATAACAAAAGGAAGAGACACTATACTATGTGCTAAATACCTCAACCAAACTTCATGCAAATACTAATCATCCAAGAAAAGGTTCAAATAAATAAGTAAATGAAATAGTTGAGTATGATTCTATTTTTAACAGTTGGTAAAACAAATTAAACACCTACATAGTATACAAATAGCCCTTACAAAAAAAGTGGTCTTCCCCGTCAAGACCCTTCTTCTTTTGATGGAACGTTTCTACCTGTTGCTGCAGAGCACAGGTAAGATCCCGTCTCCTCTCTTTCTTGCTGCTAAAGCCTCAGCTTCTTACTCTTACCATTATTGTGTTAGTAAAGGAAAGAGATTATAATGAGAAATACTGTTACCACATTGACGAAATAAGATGAAAGAAGAAATTTCACCAATATTTAATTATAACATTACTTCTATGAGAAAATACTTTCCAGGTCCTAAATTATCTGTTTAAAAATGACTGTTGTTGATTGGTTTTAACTGTGTTTACATGCATACACAGGCGTCTATCCTTCAAATGATGGCATATTACATACAATGCTCTGTAAACTATTTCTTATAGTTAACATATCTTTCAGATCTTAGATCTTCCATATCAGTACATAAAGACAGGTCTCATTATTTTTAATAGGTACCTAACATTCCTTAAAAGTTTTTAAGTTAGTGACTGCTTATTCAAAATACAAATATTTAAACAATTTACACAGAACTGTTTACACCTAATTATTAAAACCCATTATCAACTTTTAGACAGACTGAACCTCATTTAGGGTCAAAAAAGACCAAGGAGAACAACTGTTAGGTTCTAAGAAATTTTCAGGCTGGTTCCATACACTTGGGGTTGTGCTATACCCATGGTTTGAACCAGACCTGTCAACTGCAAGCCTAATAATCTCCAGGAGGCCAAAGCAGTGTATTATAGGCTCTTTGGAGTATCCACAGGCCCACATCCTCAGCACTCAAACTTCTGAGGAGGTATAAAAACAATATACTTGTCTCCAGAAAAGGAAAGGAAAGCTCTTGGAAACAAAATATCTGGACCTACACTGGGCTTTCAAAGCAGGGCTATTCAATCTAATAGATTTGTTTTATGAGAAAGGATAAAAAAAATTCTGCTGTATTATTTCACCACTGGCTTTACTTACTCTATATGAATTTCATGGAGATGCTATCTATATATTAGTCCACTAACAATAGCATTACCTACTAGGTTATACTTACAAAGACCACTTTAGACAGTATTATAAAAGAAGGAAGAAATCACACGATAATTTCATACTTACGAAGTGCCTGACAGCAAAAATGGAATGCGAACACCATCCACCACCACGATATTCCTTATATTGGGTTTGGCTAAGGTTTTCTTTGATTTGGTCTGGGCAGCTTTAAAACAAGGATCAAAGAATTATTAATAAAAATATATGAAATAACTTTCTACGTGTTTAAAGACAGGCATTCTAAGAAGAATTATATCATTCAATGTCAAACTGCATCGTCATTTACTAACCACTTCTATACACACACACACACACACACACACACACACACACACATATTTTGGTACTAGGAATTGAACCTAGAAACACTTTTACCACTGTGCTACATCCCTAGCCCTTTTAATTTTTTATTTTAAGACAGGGTCTTTCTAAATTGCTGAGGCTGGTCTTGAACTTGCCATCCTCCTGCCTCAGCCTCCCAAGTCACTGGAATTATTGTAAGCATGTGCCACCATGCCTGGCTCTTTGGCACATGACCATTTCCTAAATGATATTTGCTCTAAATAATATTTAAGGTAAACAAAGATTAGGTACAATGATGTAATAAAATTGTTCATTTTACCGTGTTTGACAACCTATTACATTAAAAATAACCAATTTTACACATAAAACTTGACATCAGAAGTCACAATTGATATTTTTCACTCTTCACATAGTTTGATGTTCATGACTTTCTACATAGAAATAAAAGCCACTTGTTGATGACTGTCATTACTCTGCAAAAACCTAGAATACTCTCTCTGTTTGACTCAATTTATATATACATATATATATATTTTTTTTAGAACCAGGGATTGAACTCAGGGACACTTGGCCACTGAGCCACATCCCCAGCCCTATTTTTGTATTTTATTTAGAGACAGGGTCTCACTGAGTTGCTTAGGGCCTCCCTAAGTTGCTGAGGCTGGCTTTGAACTCGCAATCCTCCTGACTCAGCCTCCCGAGTCGCTTGGATTATCAATTTATATTTTTTAACTCAGAAGAGTAACATTCCTGCCAGGCACAATGACACATGCCTTTAATCTCAGCAACTGAAGAGGCTGAGGCAGGAGGCTCACAATTTTTAGGTCAGCCTGAGAAGCTTATTGAGACCCTGTCTCAGAGGGTTGGGGATAGGGCTGGGGATATAACTCAGTTGATAGAGTGCTTGCCTTGCATGCACAAGGCCCTGGGTTCAATTCCCACCACCACGGGGCGGCAGGGGAGGCTGGGGATATAACAGTGGTAGAGTGCCCCTAGGTTTGATGTCCAGCACTACCAAAAAAACAAACTACCTTCTTCTAGTTTTTTTAAAATTAAATAATTAACTTGGTCATAGGTAGCCATGTCTCTAAGCCCATAGCAAAAGACAATCAGATTTTTATTTATTTACTTATTTATATGCGGTGCTGAGAGTCGAACCCAGGACCTCACACATGCCAGGCAAGCACTCTACCACTGAGCCACAACTTCAGCCCCCAATCAGATTTTTAATGTGAGTAAATCAGACCTACCAATAATCAATCTACAGAGTGGCTATCAATGTGTTGCTATGACAAAACACCTAAGCTCAGCAATAGAAAAAAGGATTATCTGACTCAATTCTGGTGTCTATATAGTCAAAATTGCATGGTCCTGGCATCCTGGGGAACAGATACAGCACAATAAGGCAAAGAAGCAGAAAAGGAAATGGTCATGTGCTAAAGGGGCCAAGCACATTGTGTGGCCTCACTCAAGGGACTCAACCAAGGTCCTAAGGGAACTGTTTTAATTTTTTCTAAGGCTCATACCCCCAATGACCTAATTACCTTCTCCTAGGTGCCACCTTTTAAAGGTTCCACTATCTTTCAACGTCAGTGCACTGTGACCAAACTTCCAACACATGAACCTTTGGGGGACATACTCAAACCATATCCAAATCACAGCAACCTATGTTATCTACCTGCAAGTGATAAACTGCACTGGTCAGATTCTCTCTCTCAAGAATCTAGTGAAGAAGCATGGGAAGAAATACAAATTAGTGGAAGTCAAAAAGATGCCAAGAGAAGAACCATGGCAATGGTAAACTGAAGTCATCTGTTAGTCAGTGTTGTGGGGCAGCAAAAACAATGAATAAGCAAAGAAGGGAAAATACTGAAGGCACACAAAGGGAAGCAGAAAGGCCAGGAAAGGGGCATATCATATGGTACATGAGAGAGAAAAGCAGCTGTTCTTAACAGCTATTTCCTTTGTTCCTAACACTTTCCCAGTGTAGTACGTAAGAACCCTTCCACCCTTATCTTGAGGGGGGGGGGGGCATTATCCACCATAAAAAGATACACAGCGCTATACAATCTCTCTACACTGGAAGAGCAAAGGTGTGAGATAGAAGGTAACCTTGACAGGCAGTGGAGAATCAAGAGATACTGGGGCAGGGAGCGGGACATGCCTCCAAGAGCCAGACAGATGGCGTTTAAGAGCAGGAGAAGGCAAGAACAATGGCAGGGAGAATAACACAGGTAGTAGATGTTCAATCCTCAAGGCAAATGAGGACTGAAAACAGGCCACTAAATTTGCAGATTACTTATGACTGACTTTAGAAAGAATAAAGTAATGAAAAGTCAGATGAAACATCATCATGTCACTATGCTTTTCAAGAACTGAACACATACTCCTTTCATACATTTTCAGATAAAATTCAAATTCTTCATTCCTCTAATGAATTTCCCACTTTACTTGGTTCCTCCTTTACAATTCAAAAGTACTTTCCACTACTCTTCAAATATAACAAGATGAGCAAGTCCCCAGTCCCTTATAGCCTTGCTTACTTCAACCTCCTTACCTTTATATAGGGACCCTTCTATCTGTATGGCCCTATTCCATCCAATTTTTTCATGTCTCTCAGACTTACTTCGCATTCTACCTCCTAGTAAAACCTTCCCTGATAACTGTGATTACCTGTAGTTGCTGCCTCTGAACTTCTATGGCCAATATTAGGGCAAAAATTGCCCATTCCAAACAATTTAGCTTATTGTAAAGTAAATTAAACTAATTCTATAAACCATATTTTTAAAATATTTGTTATTCATTATGTACTGAACATAATAAATATGTCACCCAGAGGGTTCTCATTCTTTTTCATGTGCACACTGGCTCCTAGTCACATCAAAAGTTTCTCGAGGGCAAATAATACAGCTCCTTTATATATATTCCACTGTGCTAAGGGCACACAGTAGAAATAAATCATAAGAATCTGAATTGAGAGTTCTAGTCCCTGCTCTGCCAACATTTTCTTATTTGCAAATACGGTAGGATTAGATGACTTCAAAATCTAAGATTCAATGACTGATCTATATCTTATATTCTCCATAGATAATTAAAATAAAAGAAGATAAAGATGTGTCATGTACTACATATCTGCTATATTTCCACATGTATATATATATATATATATATATATATAAAGAAAGACGTATACAGACAGACATACATAACCAGCAAATTAATCAAAATTTCCTTGAACACTTATCAGATGACAATATTAATCAATCCTGACTCCTTTCTTCTGATTCCTTCATCCTAACAGCTCTGTCAAGCAGGGACATTCACATGAGGAATTATTAGTAACAACATTACTATAACCTAAAACCTGCTTGGCACTGGCACATGCCACTCCCTGCCCTCAAATCAGCTGGTCACGTTTCTTTGTTTTATTAGGTGCCTTCTTACACCCACTATCATCATCAGTGTTAAGACAAGCCACTTATAGGAAACCATGTTAGATACCGAGGACACAGAAAAGCTTGTCTCACAAGAGTTTACAATGTAGTTGGGGAAACAAAATATACCAAAATACTTACAGAGCAACATAAGGAACAGTCTCAATGCCAGATAAATGCCTTCTTTGTAGGCATTCAGAATGACCTTCTCCCACTTGGCAAGATCAGGTCTATTTCTGGAAATGTGCATAGCAAAGGCCTAGTGCACATTTGAATTAGGGAAAAGGTGAAATGAGACAGAATGGAATTATTCTTTGTGGATCTAACAGAAATCTATATTCTAGTTATAATTTAGAAGTCATAGGAAATCCACTTGTTACATAACAACATGAAACTTCTCTAATTGTGATTAGGCACCAGATCTCTGAAAATGTAACAGTGCCATCTTGAACTTGAGTTTAGAGTTTTTAAAGGGCTTTATGATTTCTTCATAGCTATATAAGGTTGGCTAGAATTATTTCTTATTTAGAGGAAGAAACTAAAGCACAGGGAAGAAAGGTGACCAATTCAAGGCCACACTGCCCAGAAAGTATAGCTAGAACACAGTATGAGTCTTCTGAATCTTGGAAGGTACCTTTTCTGTTCTTATGTAAGTAGAAAGACCAACGTAAAACCAAAAGGAGAGTTTTAGCTCAATACGAAACCCAGGCAAGGAGAAAAATGCTAAGAACTTGTCAGGGTATTTTTAGTACTGACCAGTGAAGATACATACCTAAAGCAAATTCTGGAGAAGTATACATTCAACCAAGAAGAAGCCTAATTCTCTGGTTTTACTGAGGGTCTAAATGACTATATCAAATCAACAAATTTCCTTACTTTTATTTCACATTGGCTAAACAATTTTATTAACTAGTTCCCCTCTATGTCAATAATACCTTACATATGAGATAAGAAGATATTCAATAGAGAAGCCTATCACCAATTACAAATTTTAAAAGTCAACATTTAGCTCCACAATGGTCTCAAGAGTACTTGTAAGCTAATCATCTCCAGGACCAACAGCCAGAGGGTAAAAAAAAAACCTGATCAACAGGTTTATGGAACTTTCATGAATCCATTGAGCTCCAAAGCACAGAAAGCTACCTCCTGTCAACATCTTCAAACCCTATAAGTTTTGTTCTGTTTGCAGTGCTGGGCTTTGCACATACTAAGCAAATGCTCTACCACTTAGCTACATACCTAGACTAACCCATAAGTTTTGAATTTGAAGGTAACAGTGATGTTCATGTTGCTCATAAAAAGAGAAGAACTAGCAAATTAGTTTTGGTTTTTACTTAAAATTCACAAATATAGAATCTGACATTTAAGTGAGACTTTTTTTTTCTTTTTTAAATTACTGTACCTGGGGCAGCTAACAGCTGGGAGGAACAGGTCAGAGGTCTTACAGCTGGAAGACAAAATAAATTGTTTATAAAAAGCAATGCCTCTCAATATCTGTAAAGTGTATATAAATCCAAATTTAATATTTAAAAAAAGAAATAAAAATTAAACTTACAAAATCTGAGGGCCCATTTTGATGTACTGGGAAAGTTTTTTAAAGTGTAAGTCAAGATGGAAGTCATTTTGACACCTAAAAAGAGAAGAACAAAGTGTATTCTAGGTTATTTGAGCAATTTGTGGTCTATACTGTCTGATACACATAGCTAATATAAAGTACCAAAAATTAGTTTATTATCAACTATCCTCCTTCTAATAATGACATTATAATAGCTGTACTGTTATAGCTTTCACACAATGGCAAACACTATTCTAAGCACTAACCATAGAATCCTCACAATGACCCACGAAGCAGTCATGTAAGATGAGGGAACTGGGACCTAGAGGGACTGAGTGACTTGTCCAAAGACCCACATCTAGTAAGTGGTAGAGCTGGAATTCAAACCCAGATAGCCTAACTCCACAGTTTATGCTTTTCTCTTTCAGGTCAAAGTAACAGAGAAACTGGGCTGGGGATATAGCTCAGTTGGTAGAGTGCTTGCGTTACAAGCACAAGGCCCTGGGTTCAATCTCCAGAACCACAAAAAAAAAAAAAATAGAAACATAGAAACTGCTGGACATGACTATGAAACCAGTAGTATTAATCTCCTGACTTTGAAGGCTGTGCTGTGGTTATATAGGTTTGCATTTTAAGGGTGTACACACTAAAGGATTCAGAGATGAGGAAGCATCATGTTAGCAGCCTACTCTCAACTGCTATTAGGAAAAAAAAGTGAAGTTACTGCACTTGCTACTTTTTTTCCCAAAAAGCTGATACTGTTTCAAAATAATTATAAAAATCTAAAAATACATAAGAAGCCTATATATTAAAAACATTTAAAATATATTAGTCCCCAAAACAGTTAAATTCCTAACAATCAGTTCCTACAAAATGAGATGGGGGAAAAAAAAAAACAGCATATGGATATAGGATATGAACAGACTATTCACAGGAAAGGAAATATAAATGGCTCTTCGATATATAAAAAGATCTTCAGTTCTACTTATAAGAGAAATTCAAACTAAAAACACACAGATTTAACTGTCTATCAAATTATCAAAGACAAAAAAAAAGTTGACATATACTGTGTGCATAAGAGTATACATAAAAACACTCTCCTGTGCAGCTGCCAAGGTGTGAACTGTGCAATTCCTAAACAGGACAACTTGGTAATTACCTGCCAACACTATAACTTCACCTGACTTCTAGTTCAGCAATTTCACGGGCAGGATTTACTTCATGGCTATTATCCACATGACCTATGTTGCCACTGTAATAGCAAGATTAGAATAACCAACAAAAAGAGCACTAGCTAAGTAAACCATACTACAACCCTGGATTATGCACTTTTAAGAGATAAAGAAATTATTATGTACCAACATGGAACCATTTCTTTTTTTGGTACTAGAAATTGAAACCAGGGGTGCTTAACTACTGAGTTACATCCTTGCCCTTTTTTATATTTTATTTAGGGACAGGGTCTCACTAAGTTGTTGAGGGCCTCACTAGGTTGCTGAGGCGGGCTTTGAACTCATGATCCAACTCCAGGATTTAACCAATCAGTATAATCTCACTCTCTACAAAGATCAATGGTTCAGGTAACTAAGGCCTAAAATAACTCTGCATGATATTGCCACTGGTATTGAAACATGGATGGTTTAATCAGCCAAACATTCAAATTTTCTACCTGGAATTCTAGAACATAAACCTTTCCTTTTGATGTTTCATATGGTTATCGACTGTGCAAACATGAACAAAACTGAGCTAACCCTAAAGAGAACAGAGCTAAGAATTTCAAGGAAAAAAACTTGGGAGCCTTGGTAAGATCCTATCTGAAACCCTTCTCTTATGCTTTTTAGTTCTGCAAGTCAACAGAAAGACCTGTAATCAAGCAAGCTGAGTTATATTTTCTGAAAGGCCCTTTCCTGATGCACAGACCAAAAAAGCAATTCAGAAAAAATTAAAATGTCAGGGGCTGGGAGATTAACTCAGTGGTGCAGTACTTGTCCAGCCTGTGTGAGGCCTTGGGCCAAAAAACAAACAAACAAAAAATGCAAAGCAAACAACAACAAAAAACTTTAAAAATAAAAAATCTTAAAAAAACAACTAAAGGCATCATTTCAGATTTATCAGATTGGCAAATATTAAGTATATGGTTCATACACAATTCTGGTAAGAACAGTTCTAAGCAGATACTTTCATATCTAAGTTGATAAAAGTATAAATTGCTAAGGCCTTTCTGGAAGGCTGTTTTGTAGTTATTTATCAAAATTCAAATTGTAAATTTCCATGCTCAAAAACAACTCTGATTCACCTCTAACCTCTGGAAGTAGTCAAAATGCATGTGTTGCATGCATAGGTCTCAAGCTTATGGGAAGACTTAAGATGGTCACTATAGCACTACTTATATTTATGAAAAACTGGAACTAATCTAAATACACATTAATAGGAAATATTTAAATTATATCATAAACTTAACATGGTATACTGTAAGGCAGTTGGAAAGAAAAATGAAACATAATAATATACATTATGTATATATTGACAAAGAAAGATTTTAGTAACATATATTAATAGAAAAAGAAAGCTGCAGAACAAATGTATAGTAAGACTCCATTCTGTGACAGAAAGAAAAAAATCCATTAACCTGCTTCCATATATGGAAAGAATAAAGAAGTATTATGTTTTTCTTTTCTTTTTGCTGCACTGGGATATGGAATCCAGGGCCTCCCCTCTAACATTGAGCTATCCTTAGCCGCAGTTTTTACATTTTTAAAGAGCTGTAAACAAAACAAAACAAAACAAAGAATATATAGCAGAGACCAAAGTGGACTCACAAAACCCAAACTACTTATTGTTTGGCCCTTCAGAGAAAAGGTTTGCAGCCCCTGATCTAAATAATAAGCACTACCTGCAATTAGGGGCACAAGAGAACATTATGTGGGCAGAAGGTAGGCTCTCACGTAAATATCATTTCCAGGTCAAGAATTCTTTTTGCTGGGCTGGGGTTGTAGCTCACGGCCTAGCATGTGTGAGGCACTGGGTTCGATTCTCAGCACCTCATAAAAATAAAATAAAAGGTATTGTGTCCATCTACAACTACAGAAAATTTTTAAAATAGAATCCCTTTGCAATTTATTCAGAAGTACTCCCAGTGATGGAGGACTCACTTATTTTACTAAAGCTTTAAAACAGAAAAGTCTCTTCTTTCTTTCCATACTTTTCATTTCAATCTCAACTTTCCTGCCTTTTCTTGTTTTCTCTCTTGTGTAAGAGTCAATCTGGTAGCCGGGCGTGGTGGCACACGCCTGTAATCCAAGCGACTTGGGAGGCTGAGTCAGGAGGATCGCGAGTCCAAAGCCAGCCTCAGCAACTTAGCGAGGCCCTTAGCAACTCAGTGAGACCCTGTCTCTAAATAAAATACAAAAATAGGGCTGGGGATGTGGCTCAGTGGTGGAGTGTCCCTGAGTTCAATCCCTGGTTCAAAAAAAAAAAAAAAAGAGTCAATCTGGTGAGTAGTGAAGCTGAGCTTTATTTCAGAATCCTAGCTTTGCCAAAGACCAGAAAGTTTGTATAATCCGAGCCTCCAAAACTTCATCTAGAAAATGAAAATGATAATTTGGGGATTGAGAGGATGAAATAAAGGGGTGTGAAGGTATCTAGAGCAGGGCAGACCCTAATATTACTTAAAACAAACAAACAAACAAAAAAAAAACACCAATCACTTTATTCTAGTACTGGAGCCCATGTTTCCAACACAAAAAGAGCTATCGCGCAATGCAGAGTACTTAACTAAATGTACTTACACTCAGGTCCTATTTCTACACCTGTGGCCATGGGCGAACCTACTCTGATTCACCGGTTTGTTTATTCGCCAATAAAGTTAGGAGGGAAGGGGGATGAAAGGCCAGATGATCGCCAGATCCCTTGAGGATTAGGAAGTGATCCTGAGCACTGGGTTACCACGCAGGACAGCGAGCGTCTTAGCTCCTACCACACATGAGTCCCACCCTTAAGAGCTGACATCAGGGTAAACCCGTGGCGCCTTTCTGAATCTCAACAGCCGCTAACTTGGCTGCAAGTAAAGAAGGTAAAACAACAAACGCTCCAACGCAGTCCAGCGTTTGAGGCACACACTCACTCAGTTCCTTAACCTGCGGTGATAAATTAAGACAGGTGACACCGCCGCTCCAAGCTACAGCTATAACATAACGCAAGTCCCAGTCACTGCCTGTCTGCGGCTGGCACTATCGGCCCGGTCGGAGGAGCTGCCTTCCGCTCCCTTAACTTCGACTCTTCCAGGGAGGGGAAGCGGCCGCGGGCACTGGCGCAGCGAGTGAGAAAAGAAGTGGAATTTGCTTACGGGGAAGGTTTAAAAATAATAATAATAACAGGTCGAAAATCTGGTGCAGCTTACGGTCTCACCTTAGTCCGCTACCACGCTGAACCCCACTCCGGCCAAGCTTCGGTCCCGAGTGACAGGACTCGGTGAGACCGACGGGTGGGTCCTTCCTGGAAAAGACCCTCAGCCCCGCCCGCGAGAGCAGCCGACCTTGGGACTGCCCGCTAGCCGCCTGACTTAAAAAACCAGGCGCTCCGCCCCCTCTTCACCGAGCTTTCGTCCTTGGGCAGAGAAAGCATCCTTTTGGCACCGGGAGCCGGAAGGGAAGGGCAGGGTTAAGGGGCCGGCAACAACTCAGTGCCCGGGTTTTAGTCAGGCAGTACGTCGGGCGCCTGGCCAGCTAAGCTGTAGGAAAAAGTCGTCTGCCCTGTCGCCGGGATAGAAGTGCTCTCTACTTTCGTCCTCGCCTGCTCAAGATGGTGGCCTCCCGGGCAATTGGCAGCCTCAGCCGCTTCAACGCCTTCAGGATCCTCCGCTTCCGAGGTGAGACCTGGCTAAGGGCGCCTGGGAACCTCGGATAGAACTCCTGCGGGAACTGGAGCGGCTTAGAGCTGCGCCTGCCCCTCGCTGCCGCCTGTCCACTCCCGCCCAGTGACCCCCTCTGCCAGGGAATACTCTCCTGGAACCCCTTTTCCTGTGTCCTTGAGAAGGGACTGTCCCTAACTCTCACAACTCTATATGGAGCGATTTCGGGCTCGATAGCTCCCAAAATTTCTGAGTCCTTTCCACCCGCTCTGGCACTTTCCGCAGGTCTCCCGCGTCGCACTTCTGGGCTCACGCTCCTCTTATTGTATTTAGTGTTGGCCTTGGGTCTCACACTGCTAGATCAGGAGGATTAGGACCTGGCAGACTCATCTTTGTGGTCCCACAGCACCTTGGCTCGCAACAAGAGCTATCTTACAAGCTTCTCAGATAAAATTAACCAGCCTTAGAGATCACGCCACTCCCTGCTCCTTCCCCTAAGAACCATTTTTGTACTTCTGTGGGTAGCTCAACTCTTGCAGTTTCAATAATTCCAGTGTGAACGTGTAGTAGATTGGAACGCGAGGTTCTGCATCTTGAAGACACATTTTAAGCATACTCAAATAACCTGTGTCCTAATGAATAAAATGTTACGTAATTTTAAGAACTACATCTAATTTTGTTTCTGCTGTATTAGCTATGTTATCTTTTTTCCTTCTCAGGTCCAATCATAATATCACCACATTACAGAAAAATGAAATGCTGTAAAGACTAGGGAAAGGGTTTAAGAAAAAGGAGTCATCTATTGTCTTACTGCTTACATTCCTTCTGTTAGCATTTGATTGTGTTTCTTGCACTTTATATTTTTCCTTATTTTCCACATTAGTCGTTTAACACTTTTTAAAAATCATGTTTTTAAAATTGCTCCTGTATTGATTGTAAGGCAATTCTTAGAGATTTGCACTGATGTAGTAGTCAGATCACATGGTGTCCTGTCACTAGTTGTGTTACTTTGTACAAATAGCTTTCATCAAATTGAGCTTTATTTCTCATCTGTAAAATGAGTGATTGAGACTGTAAGCTTTCTTTAGCATTGAGAAGTAGAATGACAGTATAATTAAAAGCATTAAACATACCATCTGACTTATGAATTTGAAACTGTCTCTTTTACCTTGGAGTGACCTTGTGCAATTAACTTCTATATTTTCTCATTTTTAAAATGGGAGAATAGTTCCTTTGTCAGGTTATGTTAGATATAAAGCAATTTATCATGGAGTAAGTGCTCAGTAAATATTAGCTATTAATAACTGTTTTCAACCCTTAAGAACTACAAATCTGTACATCTGAGAATCTTCAATTTTTTCACTTAACATGTGTGATAAAAAACAGCTTAATCTTTCTATATTTTCTCTATAGAAATTTATACACATATTTTGCATGGTTTTCACCAATAAAAAAATATACTTCATTATGGTTACTGCCTCTTTTGATAGCAATATATACATTTTGAAAAAAATATCTATGAAGTGAATTTAAAATTACTTGTACACCTGGATTACCATTTTTAAACAGCAGTTTGTTCCTTTACCTTGAACGTCTGTGTCAATGCATTGCACAGAATTTTAATGAGACTGTGACATTTGCTGGGAAATGATTAAACTTTCTTGAAACTGACTTGTAATTCTTGAAGTTTTAGTGCACTCCTGCTCTACAAGTGCTAAAATTCTGAATATGACTATGAAATGAAAATCACATCTTGACCATAATATCTAATTCCCATTCCTTCTAAATTTAAATTCTTAATTATGTCAGTGGTAAATTTCATAGGTAATCAGTTAGAGAAAAATGTGATGTAGTATTTTTTAATTTGATTCTCACTTTCTTAATCCCATCCCCTCTCCCAAGGTTGTTTTTTGAGGATAACTGTTTATTATTACAACCAAAATAACATTTTCAAATTTTAAATTTGTGTTAGTAAAATTCAACTGTCTCCACTGACTATAATCTCACATGTCTTTAGGTATTTTATTGAGTTACATATGAAGATGATTAAAAAGTAGGACAAAGGTTTCTCTTTTGCTGGCACAGTAGATGTAGGCCAAAGTTCACCCAGCTGCTAGAGTAAGCTTTGTCTAGGCATTGGCTAAGGATAGATTCCAAAAGCAAAGTTACCTTGTACTTCAACTTGATTTAGTTGAGCATAGTTTGGAGTTCTTTTCTAAATTTGTTTGTGCATTTACAGATTTTCTTTTTTCTTTTTGTCTCTATTTTAAAGAGGTCTTATGTACTTGTGTGGGATGTGTTTACAGCAAAGACAGGTTAGTGGGCAAGAGTTAAAACTGCTTATGCTATAGGCTAATGCACACCTCCCTGTTAGCTCAAATATTTGATCTTTAAAATTGCAGTCCATACTTGCTCTTATTTTCTCTTCTTTTACTTAAGCACTTCTGATGTATTTACATATTCATGCTTCTTGGGTTTTGTTTTTTTAGTTCACCTTTCCCAAACTACTCTCCCAGTCAGTCTATTCTCACCCTTCTCTACTCTACCCCATTCTAGATAAAATGGCTTATCCCCTGCTTCCATTCCCATGAGAATTTTTACTTTACCGGCAAACTTCTTTTTGATACCAGGTTGGTTTTCTTGTTTTCATTTGTCTATATTGAGTAGAAACTGATTCTTCCTAGATATCATATCCTCTGTTGCCCTGGAATGTAATCTTCACCAAGACAGGTTTTTTGTTTGTTTTTTACCTTTTTTGTTCATCCACAATACCTTCTTCAAGTTCCTAGAACAGTGCATAGTACATGTTAGGTCACAATAAATTTTTCTGAATGATGTGATGCTGAGAGAGATTATAATTTAGTTAACAGAACACCCGCTACAGCTGCAGCAATTAGAGAACAAAACAGTAAATGATAAAGTTCAAAAAGCAGGAAGACAGCAGTGTGCAGTGGCTGGTGCTTATAATCTCAGTAATTTGGGAGGCTAAGGCAAGAGAATCACACATTTGAGGTCATGCTGGGCAACTTAATGAGACCCCATCTCAAAATAAATAGAACAGGGCTAGGGGTATAGCTTGGTGGTAAAACACCCCTGGATTTAATTCCTAGCACACACAAAAAACAGCAACAACAACAAAAAAAAAAAGGGCAAGGAGAGATTGTAGTTGTGTAGTTGAAATCTGAAGATGAGGTTTCGTGGAACCAGGATGCAAATATAAAGAACGAAGAGTGATAAATACAAATGACACAGATTTCAAATGGTAGAGAAGCACTAAATGAAAATGATTGCTGGCTTCTCCTGTCCTAAAATACTGGAATTCACCCAGAGGCTTGTTCATGACCACACAGGTAGTAAATAAATCTACTGGTTGAACCCAAGCCCTTTCTTTGTCTTTGAACTAAAAGGGCTGATTTGGATTGCTTAGTAAACAAGTGCAGACAGAACCTGAGATCACCCTTCTCTGGCTCTTGGCCCAGGTAGAGTTTTCTCAGTAATATGTTATCTTGCCTTTCAGACCTATATAAAGCTGCAATTTTCTGTCCCTTCCTTTCTCTTCCCTCTCCCTCTTTTCTTTTCCCTTCCCTTCCTTTAAAGAATCGAAAGATGAAGAAAAAAGATGGAAGAAGCAAGAGCCTTGGCTAAATATTAATGGTCTTCCCCATTCTACCCACCATCATTGGTTCTCCAGATCAGTGGTTCCCACATATTGAATGAAAATTAGAATTCAATGAAAATTAGAAATAAACAAGTTTTAGTACTAATAATTAAAAAATAAATAATAATTGGGGGTCAGGGATGTGGCTCAGTGATAGAGTACTTGCCTAGCATGAAGGAGGCCCCGGGTTTGATCCCCAGCACTGCCAAAAAAAAAAAAAAAAGAAGAAGAAGAAAAAGAAAAAAAATAATATGTGGAGAAAGCAGAGTAATTAGAAGAAGGAGCCTCTGGATATATTAAAGTATTAGCCCTGTTATATTGGATATCACTTCAAGATGTAGGCCTTTTCCTGGGAGTGTTTCATGTGTACAGCTGCTAATCAATTAAGGGATGATTTGTTTTTATTTTTTAGAATCAAAGAAAGAGAAAACTTTTTCCTAAGACAACAGCAAGATTTGGAAGATGTGGGGAGGGAAAAGGAGTACAGTATTAAAGAGGCACATAGGAGAAATGGTTTGAAGTAAACCATGAATGAAAGCAAGGAAAGAAAGGTTTTCAAAGGCAATCGGAAGTTGTACTTAAGAGATGTTGGTTTCCTTCAGAACAACTTGGTTACCATTTAGAGCAAGATGTGTAGATGAGAGCAGGTTAGAAGTGTGCCTTAATGATAAAAAAGAGATAGAGTAAAGCCCAAAACAATTTTGCCTGGAATGTATTCCTTACCTTCTCTCTAGAGTCCAGATTGAAAGACCCACCACTAATCAAAAGATCATATCAGCGTCGTTATGGAAAAACCCAGTCCTGGTGTATGAGAAGGGACCATGGACTGAAGAAAGAGGCAGATAGATCCAGGATTGCACAAAGTACAATTTACTGGGGACTTAATTAACAGAAGTGTGCTTGGACTGCAGCACAATAGGTAGGTAGATCCCCGCACCCAGTATAGAAGGTTTTTTGTGTGTGTTGTGTAGTGCTGGGGATCAAACCTAGGGCCTCATGCTTGCTAGGCCACTGAGCTACACCCCCAACCCTAGGAAGAAGGAATTTGTAGCTAAGGTAGACGAATTTGGGTCACAGGCAACCAGCATGTACCTGGCCTTTCTCAAAAACTTTTAATGTATCCATTGTCAATGAAGAAACAGTCTGGGCATCAGTGGCCAGTACAACACACTCAGCTGACTATCTTAACCACTTTGTGGCTTGGGGTGCTTTTTCCAACATCCTGGGGCCACATCATTCTCTCACTGCCATCTCTCTGATTCTCTTTGTCTCTCTCTTCCCTTTTGTGATTACACTAAACCCACTTGAATAATCCATGATACTGTCCCTGCGTAAGTCAGCTGACTAGCAATCAATTCCATTTGCAACTTCAATCCCTCTTTGCCATGTAACCTAATATATTTACAGTTCTGGGATGTATCATCTTGGGCAGGTGGAAAGGGGACATTCTCTTACCTACATTATTTAGTACCTGAATAATCAAATGACCTGATAATTGAAGTGAAAAAGATGCAGTAGCCACAATGATGGTGTCAAATACGTTATTCTGACTGGGGGTAGAGGGTTGTTACTGAAAATTCCAGCTTTGCTATATCTACCAGATACTACAGCAATTCTGTTTTGCAAAATAATTAATTTTGAAATCTCCTTTCCCTACAGGTTATAGTTGCCGCAACTTTTCAGGATCTTCTGCTTTACTGGGTAGGTTTAATTTCTTGTGGTCATACTTACATTGCCTTTTAGATTAATTTGTAATAAACATGTTTACTAATAAATTTTTCTTGTTTTTTTTAGCTAGAACCCATATTAACTATGGAGTCAAAGGGAATGTGGCAGTTATTCGAATTAACTCACCCAATTCAAAGGTACCTAAATTTAACTTTCTGCTGTTTATTTCTACTTTTATAATGACTACCTTTATTAATCCAATCCTGAATGGGAAGGAATCCATCAATCTGGCAGTAGTCCTATTACATGAATTTATAATGTTGATAGTTAAATTAAAGTTTGACAGATTGCCCCATGAAGATTGTTTTCTAAAGCAGATATTCTTGTGACTGTAGGTGTCAGATTAATATCAAGGATTGATAACAATAGCCTTCTGTTACAATGTAGAATATGGAGGTGACTTATTAGATAAGATCCAAAGTACAAGCTTTGTTTATAAGAATTGAAACTCGCTGTCCATCTTAACCATGAATTTATTGGATTCACTTTCTTCATTACCTGCGTAAGTCATTATTCATAGTACATTGACTGGGTTAAATGTGGACACTTGGCTTTAAGCTTTGGGAGAGCTATATGACTCCATGCAACTCAAATATTGGAAATCAAGTTCTTTTCAAAGTGGAACCTCATTTGTGTCTGGCAGCTTCAACAAGGCATGCAGTATTACTCCAGTCTTTTGCCAAGAAGAGCTTTATTGCAGAAGCCTATGCCTTTCCCCTGTCTCAAATTCTTGTAAAGGTTTCATACTTTAAAAATCTTATAACCAGAGACTTAGATGAAAGCCATTGATAACTATCACAAATTAGGAATAAGAGCCATTTCCTTTCCCTAGAATGTATCTTAGCACCTACTACTAACCTATGATTCAAGCTTAAGGTGTTTTTTTAGAATTTTCTCATTGAATATTTTTTTGAACACAATATATGCCAGTAACAGAAAATTTTAAAACTATAAAAAATTATAAAGAAGAAAATAATAATCATTCATGATCCAAACCCAAAGGTGGATTAAACCACCTTTAATCCAGTTTTTAACAAATATTTGTATGTCTGATTTTTTAATTTTCTTTTTTCCTTAATATTATATATTTTTCCCTGCCAATAAATGTTTATAAACTTATTTATAGCCTACATATGATTCAAACTCTTAGGAGTATGATCTAGATTTCCCCTCTTGTTTTAAAAGGAAAGGGTGCTTATACTTGGCCAAAGGTGCCTGAACAGAAAACTACTGGGTTGGTTTGTTTTCTGCTCATCTTCCTTCCTTTTATCAATATATGTTTGCTGGATAAACACATTTCCCATAATCAAAGTAGTATTTGATGGTAATAGTGGACATCTGGTACTTCAAATTTAAGCCCTTAGATTTATTTCCCCTTGGCAGGTAAATACACTGAATAAAGAAGTACAGTCAGAGTTCATGGAAGTAATGAATGAAATCTGGGCCAGTGATCAGATCAAAAGTGCCGTCCTCATCTCATCAAAGCCAGGTTGCTTTGTTGCAGGTGCTGATATCAAGTAAGTTTTAGGAAACTTGAAGTTGCCTTTTATTTTGAACATTTGTTAGGCCTAATAATTCCTCCTTTTAAAAGGAGGTAGAAGTAAATTTTCTGGAATTTTGTTGTTGTTGTTATCATGAATATAACAAGACTGACAAAATAGAGGGGCTTGTTGCTTAAATCATGTAAAACTAAATACAGTCTTTTCCTACAGCATCATTGTTGTACCAGACTTTCTTTAAAAATTAGAAGAAGCCAGGCATGATGGGGCATATTTGTAATCTCAGCAGCTCTGGAGGCTGAGGCAGGAGGATCACAAGTTCAAAGCCAGCCTCAGCAAGTCAATGAGGCCCTAAGCAACTTAGTAAGAACCTGTCCCAAAATAAAAAATATAAAAGGGCTGGGGATGTGGCTCAGTGGATTAGTACCTCTGGGTTCAATCCCTGCTACCAAAAGAAAAATAATAATAAGGGACTCTGTAAATAAAGTTTTAGGCCCCTCTGAACAACCTAAGAGCTTTTGTATTTTGTTGTTGTTTTGCTGTTGTTTTGACTGCTGCTTAATTTGATAGTGAAAATATTAACGAGGTGATGATCTCATATTCAAAGCTTTGTAATCTGATGATTTGTTATAGAAATAAAAATAAATTGTGCAACACATTTTTTTGTTTTCTATTTAAAACCTCATTACCAAATGTCGATATATGGTGGGATGGGATAAGTATATAGTGGATGAAGTGTTGAACAAAGTAGATTATGGTTTCATCCTTCATTTGTTCCTGTCCACTTTTTGTGACTGCTTCAGCATGTTAGCCTCTTGTAAGACGCCTCAAGAAGCAACACAAATATCACAGGAAGGACAGAGAATGTTTGAGAAACTTGAAAAATCCCCAAAACCTGTCGTGGCTGCCATCAGTGGATCCTGTTTGGGAGGAGGACTTGAGGTACAGATGTATTCCAGTTATTCAAACACCCCAGTTCATTGGTGAGATTCACCAGCTATAAACCTATGGCTGCTGTTCAGCTTGCAAAACATTTTCAGAGGATATTCATCCTTTTTTTTTAATATCAAACTTCTGAATAGGTTTTAATCCTTAATCTCTGTGACAGAGCAACTGGCATGGAACAAGTGAACCAAGGTGTAATGTTTTCACATGTAAACTAAGATATGAACTGGGTCACCAAGGTTCTTTTCAGTTCTAAAAACCTGGTTCAAGTTTGCAAAGATTCAAAAGTATGATCCATGTTCATGTTTTTAAATCTGGATGAGAAACATAAGACATGCATTTAAGTTTCCTGTGAGTAGTAAAGATGGTAAATAATAGACGATTGGAGAGAAGAGATTCTTATATGTGGAAAGCATGTAAGAAAAGAAGACGGGGAAAAGAAAATTACATTTATTGCATATTTATCATATGCAAGGCTCTATGCTGGACATTTTCACGTGTGTTAATTAAGAAAACCTGGGCCTGGTTCTAAAAGATGGGCTGAATTTGATTAACCAAAAAATGGTTGAAAATGCATTCCACATATGGTGCAGAGTGAGCAACGGCAAGGATAAGCAGCGCCTATGAGGAAACCCTGAGTAGACCTCTTGATTGGAAGGGTGGGTCCCTAGAGTACAGGGCTTCTTAACTTAGGGTCCACATAAAATTATGTGTATGTTTTTCTATTGCAAGCTTCTGTAGCTTTGAGAAGATTTTTAAGGAGACCCATAACCCAAAAGGGTTAGTAAATTAGGGGGAAAGCATGAAAAAAAGACTGAAAACGTAAATTATAGAAGGCATCAGATGCCACCCTAAGGAACTTCAGTTTATTCTGTTGGCACCTTCCTGCTTTATAAGTAATCTTGACCCTCAGAGATCCTAAGATGTTATGAAATTAACATTTTCCAACAGTCTAATTCTTTTTTTCATTTGTTTGAAGCTTGCCATTGCATGCCAATACAGAATAGCAACAAAAGATAGAAAAACAGTATTAGGTGTCCCTGAAGTCTTGCTGGGAATCCTACCAGGAGCAGGAGGCACCCAAAGGCTGCCTAAAATGGTAAGTTTAAGACCCCCCTCTCCTCCATCCTTTCCTCTATCCTCTCCTCCATCCACCCTTCCACCCTGCCCCTCCCCCATGAACTTAGAATCTAGAAACGTAAGTATCCCTTTAAATCTATTTCCTTTTGTGCAAAACACAATGAATACAGGCATTCATTGTAGAATTTAGGAACTAAATAAGGATATTTTAGGATCAATGACAGATTTTCATTCCTGATATTTATTTATTTATTTATTTTGATATTAGGGGTTGAACTCAAGGGCACTCAACCACTGGGCCACATACCCAGCCCTTTTTTTGTATTTTGTATATTTAGAGACAGGGTCTCAAAGAGTTGCTTAGCGCCTCACTTTTTCTGAGACTATCTTTAAACTCACAATCCTCCTGCCTCAGCCTCCCGAGCTGCTGGAGTTACAGGTGTGCTGCACATGGCCTGGTATTTATTTTTTAATTGCATAAAATTATCAATCAAGGTCCTTTGTTGGTCCTTAAATAAGGGTAAAAATAAATAAGCTATATGCCTTGCTTTTCCAGAGCTTTTAGTTTAATTTGTTCCTTCTCTGAACAGTACCATCTTATATTTTCAAAATCATAGATTATATTTCATAATAAATATGAGGCAGATCTTTTTCCCTCATCCTCTTATTTGGACCCTCTCCTTTTGCTATATTCTGTCAGACAGAAGAAGCCCATCATGTTTTTAAATTCTTTTTTTTTTAATACTGGGGTTTGAACACAGGGCCTTGTGCCTGCTAGACAAGCATTCCTACTCTCCCACCCTTGAATTCTTAAGGACAAGGGGAAGGAGAGTCAGATCTGCAGGCTGAAGAGCAATCTTTATTGCTGGAAGACCCACTGAACTTCATAGGTTTTAACATTGTAGATTCCTCAGTGAAAACACAGCTCTGTGGAAATACTTTTTGCAGCCAGGCATGATGGTGCATGCCTAATAACCATAGCAACTCAGGAGGCTAAGGCAGGAGGAATGCAAGTTCAAAGCCAGCCTCAGCTTCTTAGCAAGGCCCTAAGCAGCTTAATGAGACACTGTTTCAAAATAAAAAGCAAAAAGGTCTGGGGGTGTTGCTCAGTGATTAAGCACCTGAGTTCAATCCTGGTACAAAAAAAGAAATACTCTTAGCAAAGAAGTTGATATGAATTGGGCACCAAAAAAAAAAAAAAAAAAGGAAGATTTATGGTATTAGTCTTATTAATCTTCAAATAATAAATAATGTTTGTTCTTCCATAGGAATGTCAAAAGGATTTATTAACACCATAAGTAAACATTCGTGTATAGAAGATATTTGCTGAGTATTTTTTTTAACTATTATTGTCATTTGTTGCTACAAGTCATTTTTCGAGCATCACATATGAGAAGCCCTAGCTGAATTCAATTTTTGTTAATCCTAAAATTCTTTCCAAAGACTCTGTCAAAGCTATCAGATTTCTGCATCTTCACTGTAGTTCTATTATAGAAATTTTAAGTATTATATAAATGGTTGAAAAGAAACTTGGAATGACCTAGGTGTATACTTTTAAGAAACCATGAAATTAATTCTCCACTTTATCAGTTCCATAAGACAGAAATTTTACTTATTGAATTAAAGGAAGAGACAAAGACATATTTGCTTCTGTTAGAAGCATCTAATCCCAAACTTAAATGTGAATCAGTATGTAATATTTAATTACTATTAAGTACCATAAAAATCTGGCTTGACTTTTTGCATTGTGATGTTTGCTCATTTGTCACCCTCATTTTCCTCCACACTCTGATCCTTGTCTGCTTGTTAGGTGGGTGTTCCTGCTGCTTTTGACATGATGCTGACTGGTAGAAACATTCGAGCAGACAGAGCAAAGAAAATGGGACTGGTTGACCAACTGGTGGAACCCCTGGGTGAGTGTTAGCATGTTTCAAAGTTGGCCAATATAAAGTTACTAATGTCTCCAATGTTGGTTAGAGTGACACTCAAACTCTTAGAAAATTAGTCATGATTTTGAGGAATGCAGTTTTCTAAAATTACTAAAACTAAATGATTTTCAACATTACCCTGATCTCTATTTCACTTTATAATTTGGATATCAGGAATACAGGATTTCGTGCTGGGGATATAGCTCAGTTGGTAGAGTCTCTGTCTCACAAGCACTACGGCCCTGGGTTCTAATCCCCAGCACAGCAAAAAAAAAAAGGAGTACAGGATTTAAATCAAGTCATTATTTTATATTCTTAAATTACCTGTATCATTATCCATTTTGTGTGTGAGTGTGTGTTAACAATAAACCTGTATGAAACAACCAACACAAGAGTGTTAAAAATAATTGTCATGTACTTATGGGCTGCTTCGTCCCATGCAATTTCTGTTAGAAAGAGAAATCAGTGGTCTGGCTTGGTGGTCCATGCCTGTAATCCCAGCAACTCAGGAGGGTAAAACAGGAGGAATGCAAGTTCAAGGCCAGCCTCAGCAACTTAGTGAGACCCTCAGCAATTTAGTAAGACCCTGTCTCAATATCTTTATTAATTTTTTTTTTAATGTGGTGCTGAGAATGAACCCAGTACCGCACACATGCTAGGCAAGCGCTCCACCACTGAGCCACAGCCCCAGCCCCAAGACCCTGCCTAAAAATTAAAAAAAAAAAAAAAAAAAAGGTTAGGAATGTAGCTCAGTAGTAGAGTGCCCCGGGTTTGATCCCCAGTACCACCAAAAAAAAAGAAAGACAGAAAGAAATAGAAACCACTGTTCTGAATTGTGTGTTCATCACCCTCACTATTTCTTAAAATTCAGCATTATTGAGATATTATTTTACCAATAATTTTACCAATTTTTTATGTACAATTTGAGTTTTGACAAATATATGTAACTATGTAAACACTACTACAGTAAAAAAAAAGGGACATGTCTAGTGTGCAGCTTTTTGCTTTTCATTTAGAATAATGTTTTTGGAATCTATCCAGGTTGCATACTACAGTAGTTCCTTTTTCTTTCTCTCTTTCTTTTTTTTTTTTTTATTTTTTAAATTTTTTAGTTGTAGATGGACACAATGCTTTTATTTTATTTATTTATTTTTATGTGGTACTGAGGATCAAACCCAGTGCCTCACACGTGCTAGGCGGACACATACTACTGAGCCCCAGTGCCAGCCCCAGTTTGTTCCTTTTTCTTACAGTATATTTTTCTGTTGTATAATTATGCTATAGTTGCTGTGTGCAGTGGTGCATCCCTGTAATCCCAGTGGCTCAGGAGGCTGAGGCAGGAGGATTGAGAGTTCAAAGCCAGCCTCCACAAAAGTGAGGCACTAAGCAACTCAGTAAAAACCTGTCTCTAAATAAAATACAAAATAGGGCTGGGGATATGACTCAGTGGTCCAGTGCCCCTGAGTTCAATCCCCTGGTACACCCCAAAAAAATTATTTAAAAAAAATGTATATATATATGCCATAGTTGATTTATCCCTTCACTGAATGATGGACATTTAAGTTGTTTCCAGTTTGGAGCTATTCTGAATAAAGCTGTTGTGAACATTGATCCACAAGTCTTTAAGAGGACATGTTTCATGTCTACTGGATAAATACAGAAGAGTTGATTGGCTAGATATGTGTTTGGCTTTGAAGAATCTATCAGATTGTTTTCCCAAGTGGTTATATCAGTTTGCATTCCTACCAACAGTATTTAAGAGTTCTAGTTTCCAACCACTTTACATAGAAGTCTTTTCAATATTAAACATTCTAATAAGAGTGTAGTAATACCTCATCATGATTTTGTATTTTGTAATCACCAGAGATACGGAATATCTTTCACAAGTTCATTTGCTTTCTGTATATCTTTGGTAAAGTATCTGTTCAAATCTTTTGCCCATGTCATTTGATTTAGGTTTTATTTGTGAATTTTCAGAGTTCTTTATATATCAGGATACAAGAGCTTTATCAAATATGTGATTTGTAACTACTTTCTCCCACTGTGTGGCTTTTCTTTTCATTATCTAAGGACAGAATAATAATAATAATAATTATTATTATTATTATTATTATTATTATTATTATTAGCATATGAATATCCAAATGCTCTGGCACCATTTGTTGAGAAGACCTTGCTTTCCAAAGTTAACTGCCTTGACATGCAGGTCAAAAATCAGTTAATCCTGTATGTTTGGATCTATAATCTGCACTTCCTGTTTCCAGTTATCTACATGTCTAGCAATATCACATTGTCTTTTCTTTTTTTCCTCTAGGCATTGAACCCAGGGGTGCTTAACCACTGAGCCACATTCCCAGCCCCTTTTATTTTTTTATTTTAAGACAGGGTCTCACTAAGTTGCTTAGGATCTCACTAAATTGCTGAGGCTGGTCTCGAACTTGTGATCTTCCCTGGTCGCTAGGGTTACAGGCATGTGCCACCATGCCTGGCCCTGCTACAGTTTTGATTAGAATTTATTGATTCAATATGTCAATTTGGGGAGCATTGATGCCTTTCAAATATTGAGTCATTTCATTAGTTATCTTTGCATATTGAAGTGTTTTTGTACCTCTCATTGAACAGCCCTTGCACACATTTTGTTAAATCTATACATAGGTATTTCATACTTTTTGGCCACTATACTTCTGATACAATTTTTGTTGGTATTATTGATGCTGGAGATCAAATTCAAGACTTCTCCCTTGCTAGCCACATGTTCTGCCACTGAGCTACATCCCCAGCCCAAACCTTAACTTCGTTATTGTTGTTGTCTTTAGTGCAGGGGATTGAGGTACTCACTCTACCAATGAGCTCCACCCCAAGCCCATTATACTTTTACTTTTGTTGCTCATTAATTTCTAGTATAAAATGTAGCCAGGTGAGGTGACACACTTATAATCCCAGCCACTCAGGAGGCTGAGACAGAATGATCAAAAGTTTGAGGCCAGACTAAGAAATTTAGTAAGACTTTATCTTAAAATAAAAAATAAAAAGGGCTGGGGATGCTTCTCAGTAGTAGAGCATTCCTGGGTTCAATCCCCAGTACTGAGGAAAAAAGAAAAAGGCAATTGAATTTTGAACATGGACCTTGTAGCCTGTGATTTTGCTAAACTAGGTATATTCACTTGTTTTGAGGATTCCTAAGAATTTTTCTATAAAGATAATTATCTTGTCTACAAATAGTTTGTCTTTTTCTTTTCCAATCTACATGGTGGTTATTTCTTTTTCTTGACTTAACTCTTATTGATTACTGGTTTGATCAGTTTGTTTGTTTTGTTTTTCTGGAAATCAAACCCAGGGCCTTGCTCATAGTAGGCAAGTGCCGTACAAATGAACAATATCTCCAGCCTTAATCAGCAAAATTTGCATGAAGGATTTTTTTATCTGGTCCTGAGGGATGATGATTTCAGGGGTAATTTTATTTTTTGTGGTATTTTTTGCCTGGTGTTGGTATCAGGGTAATGCTGGTCTCATAAAATGAGTTGGGAAATGATCCTTTTGTTTTCTGGAACATTTTGTATAGAAGTAGAATTATTTCTTTCTTAAATATCTGGTAGAATTAACCAGTAGTTAATCATAAGGGATTGAAGTTTTCTGGGAAAGCTTTTACCTAAGGATTAAATTTTCTTAATCAATAATCAGTACAGACTGAGCGTGGTAGCACACGCGTATAATTCCAGTGACTTGTGAGGCTGAGGCAGGACGACCACAAGTTCAAGGCCAACCTCAGCAATGTAATGAGACCCTGTCTCAAAATAAAAAACAAAAATAAAAAGGGTTAATCACATCAATCAAAATAAAAAGGGTTGATCAGCTCAATTTACAATAGCTAAACTGTGGAACCAACCTAAATGCCCTACAACAGATGAATGGATAAAGAAAATGTGGTACATATACACAATGGAATATTAACTCAGCCTTAAAGAAGAATGAAATTATGGCATTTGCAGGTAAATGGATGGGACTGGAGAATATCATGCTAAGTGAAATAAGCCAATCCCAAAAAAACAAATGCCAAATGTTTTCTCTGTTAAGCAGGTGCTGATCCATAGTGGGGGGTGAGTAGGGAAGAATGGAGGAACTTTGGATTGTGCAGAGGAGCAAAGGGAGGGGTGGGGCAGTAGGGGTGGGAAGGATGGTAGAATGAGACAGACATTATTACCCTATATACATGTATGAAAAAAATTTCTTTAAATAAAAAAGGGCTGAGGATATGGCTCAGTAGTGAAAGCCCTAAGGCTTCAATCCCCAGTTACCACCCCACACGCCCCAAAAAGAAAACAGCTATTCATATTCTCCATTCCTTTCTTTTTTCCCCCAGCATTGGGAGAGTCTCCATTTCTTGAGTGAACTGTGTTAGTTTTGTGTCTTTCAAAGAATTTGCCTATTAACTCACCAAAATTATTGCAGTGAAATTATTCATAATACTTCCTTATTTCTGTTCGTAAAAAAGTTTTTTTAATAGCACTGGGAATTGAATTCAGATCCTCATGCATCCTTGACAAGTACTACCACTGATGAGCTATACCCGAAGGCTTTTTTTTTTTTGGTGCTGGGGATTGAACCCAGGGGCGCTTAATCACTGAACCACATCCCCAGCCCTATTTTGTATTTTATTTAGAGACAGGGTCTCACTGACTTGCTTAGGTCCTTGCCTTTGCTGAGGCTGACTTTGAACTCACAGTCCTCCTGCCTCAGCCTCCCACGCTGCTGGGATTACAGACGTGCGCCACCACGCCCAGCTGAGCTTTTTTTTTTCTTTTTTTGAGACAGGGTCTCTTTTAAGTTGCCCAGGCTGGCCTTGAGCTTGCAATCCTTCTGCCTCAGTTTTGCAAGTAACTGGGATTACAGACTTGTGTCACCTCTTCCGACTGTAATCTTTGTATTTTATAAGGTTGGCTCCTCTTTAATTTCTGATATTAATAAATTATCTGTTGGTTATGATCTGCACAAAATGCAGAAAATGTCATATGCATAAAATGTCTTCATAGCAGTACTTAGATTAGCATTTATTAAAGAACTGACGATCATGGTCTAATCAAGTTGATAAATTGGAAAACACACAGTCCACCTCCTGTCTATTTGATGCAAAGGCACATAGACCATACGTTATCCCCAAATAAAGACAATAATTAAGACATTCTTACTTCTACATAATGCAACTATCCTGTGTATGTTCAGAACTCAGCTGATCTAGAAAGAAGACTGAGCTATCAAGTATCAGAGCAGCAACTTAAAGTAACAAGCCAAAATGAAAGTAACCGAAGCCTTTAATCACTCCTTCCATACTCTATGCAAAAGGCTAAAACTGGAGAAAGCACCAGCTCCTCCCTGTTTGATTTACTTTTTGAAAGAGGGGTCAGATGGATTCACACATCAGTGGGGGCCATCTCACTATTGAGGAAGCCCTGACAAAAGTCTCCTGCAGCTTTATGGACCCTGGGGAGAGGAGATGACCTGGGTGTGGGAGAAAAGTGTCTTAAGATTCTCCCTTCCTTCCTCAGTAAGGAGGCTTCATATAAAGAGATGTAGGAATGAAGGCTTCTGGACTAGGAATGGAAATCTATGTGAGCTTAGCCTGCCCAGAGCCCTGAGTCCTGACCTGCACCTCCCTTAGGGACTACAGCATGCTGGCTGCACACCAAGTGTGGTGTGGGGAGGGCAGTATTTACTACCCATGCCATATTCCCTTTGCTCTTCCCTCTCCATGGTTCTTTGCCTGGTAGGGTGACCTTCATTCCTAAAGGTCTAGGCCACTAGCAGTCCTGTTTGAACTAGTCGTAGTTTTTCATTGTCTAATCACAGGTCATGGTAGTACAAATTCCTGGACCCCAAAATCCTGGCTATCAGAAATATAGCCCCATATAGGAGGCTGACTTATATACATCCTTGAGGTCACTGACCTAGCCCTGCAAAGTACTGCCACTTAACTGGCCTGGTAACTGAGTCTTGAAAAGCCCATCCCACTGTCCTATCAAGCCACTGCTTTACAATGTCTGTGGCCTGTTGTTGCACCTCAATCACTGTGAAGTGAGTTTCTTGATCGGGGCAGTACTGTGTGGTGATGAGGGTGGGTAAGGCGTTCTAAGACCACAAATGGAAGTTTCAGCAGAAGCATTGCAAACCAGGAAGGCAGATTCATAGCCACAGTTTCTGTTCCAGTAAGAACTAAGGCGCTCCACTTTCCTTGACAGAAGCAGTACAGTGTAATCAAGCTATCACTGGGCAGCTGCCTGGTCACTCTGGGGAGTCGTCATATGGTGGCTCCTGCTGGCTAGTTGGGCACTTGACAGAGGCTCTTGGCAGGTTCACCTTGCTAGTAAACTCATGCATAACCTCTGTACCTTCCACTGTAACCACTGTGTTCAAGGGACAGTGACAGGAGTTGTTGGGAAAGAGGCTGAGTGGTATCCACAGAATTAGTCACCCTATCCACTTGATAATTAGAATCCTCTGCCAAGGTGACCCTTTTGCAAATATTCACATGGGCCCACAAATGTTTTCACATTGTTTCAGAGAGGTCCAGCCACATACTATTCCTCAGGTGTCCATGCGCATTAATTGGCTGGTGCTGCCATAACAAAATACCACAGATGGGCGGCTGAAACGACAGAAATTTATTTCTCACAGTTCTGGAAAATAGAAGTCTAAGGTCAGATGTCAGTGTGCTTGTTTGCTTCTGAGGTGTCTTCTTTGGCTTGCAGATGGCTGCCTTCTCGTCATGCCTTCCCATGACCCTTCCTGTTCGTGCACATCCCTTGTGTCTCTCATGTGTCCACATTCCTTCTTATAAGTATACCGTCTGACTGGATTAGGCCACCCTAATTGCCTCACTTTAAGTTAATCACCTCTTTAAAGGCGTTATGTCCAAATGGAGTCACATTTGTAGTACAGAAGTTAGGGCTTCAATATACAGATTTTGAGAGGACCAAATTCATCTCATAATACCTTTTCACTAGTTTCCATCCAGGTTCCGTCTAAGTTCCCAACCATCCAACCAAACCATTGGCCACAGCCTGTGACTCTGTACAGTCTATAAGTATATACAGAATATATAGCATAGACTATAATGGCCAGTATAGACTCTGGCCATTTTACCTTCTAGTCAAATGAATAATCCGATGTAATGTTTGAAGCTCTTCCCACTGAATAGTGATCCTTCACCACTGTCCTTCAGAGGTGTCCCAGAAGACTAGTGTGGCAGCCATCCACTCCCAAGTGGAGCTTGCGTAACACACAGAACAAACTACAAACCAGCCTGCGTTTTCCTTTCCCCAGTCAGCTCTTCATAAGGGAATCCCCATGAGGCTGCAGGTGCAGACTAGGAGAAATCAATCAGGACTGTGGTCATTTGGCCATTCCGCACGCGCCTGTTGCCTTCACGGTCTGCCCAAGCACAGTCTGCTGTGTGCCCCTCTCATTGGATAATAGAGCACTACCATCACTCCCAGTTTTATGGCTTGGTGGGGCAGACAACTTCCATTTCATGGTAGGCAGCTCAGCTCACCTGGTAACTTGATGGCCCATGATTAGCCTTAAGCCTCTACTAAGGCTTACTAACAAACCAAAAATTATTTCCTAAAAGCAGTTATTCATAGAGGCTGGTGGGACTTTTTTCAAAATCCTATGAACCTATACCATGATCACCCATAGGAGCCTACTAAAGATTCCAGACAGCATTGCTGTCTGCCATTGACACTTCTTACATCATCAGGTTTGAGTCATATGGTCCAAACAGCAGAAAAGTTTCTCTTGTCCTGGGCTTCACTCAGACTAGCTGCTTTTTTAGTTACTAAGTAAATGGACTGCAGTAGCATACCCAAATGAGTAATATGTTGTCTCAGAAATCCAAAGAAGCCTATCAGATGTAGTACCTACTTTTGTAGGAAAGGCCAGATGAAGCACTATTCTTTACCTTAAAAGGGATATCTTTTTTAAAAATATTTTTTTAGTTGTAGATGGATGCAGTACCTTTATTTTATTTATTTGTTTGTATGTGGTGCTAAGGATCAAACCCAATGCCTCACACATGCAAGGCAAGCGCTCCACCACTGAGCTACAACCCCAGCCCCCAAAGGGATGTCTTAACATACCCCAAAGTCCCCAAATATTTGTGGAGTTTCTTTTCATCCTTTTTCTCCTTTTTCTTTTTTTGGTTCCAGGGTTTGAACCCAGATGGGCTTAACCATTGAGCCACATCGCCAACCCTTTTTGGGGTGCATACCGGCAATTGAACTCAGAGGCGCTCAACCACTGAGCTACATCCCCAGCCCAATTTTGTATTTTATTTAGAGACAGGGTCTCACCAAGTTGCTTAGTACTTCACTTTTGCTGAGGCTGGCTTTGAACTCATAATCCTTCTACCTCAGCCTCTTGAGGTGCTGGGATTACAGGCCCAGCCCTTTTTTTATGTTTTATTTTGAGACAGGGATTTACTAAATTGTTTAGGGGCTTACTAAGTTGCTGAGGCTGACTTTGAACTTGGACCCTCCTGCTTCATCCTCCCAAGTTGCTGGGATTACAGGTGTACGCCACCACACCCTGCTCATTCATGGGATTTCGTTTCCACCATATGACACAATTGTCTTATCAATATGTCTAGGATAGTTTATACTTCCTGTTCACCTGATCCAGTCAGCACAATAGCATCAGTATAATGGTCCAGCATAATGCCTTGTGGAAGGACAGGCCATCAGCATCTCAGTGGACTGAATTATGATATGTGGCTGGAGAGTTGATATAACCATCCCTAAGGAAGGAGACTGAAAGTATATTGCAGGCCTTGCCAGCTGAAAATACACTACTTCTCCAACAGGCATTAAGGAAAAAGGCATTCACCAAATCAGTATTACCAGGTACAAAGGGAATGTGTTAATTTGCTCAAGCAATGAACTGCATACGGAATACCAGCTGCAGTGCAGTTACCTCCTGATGAAGATAAAATAAACCCTGTTATTCCATCTGTATTCTGCACAGGCCAGGCCAACATAGGCCAGTTGAATGAGGATACTGTGAGAATCACTACCCTGCATCTTTCAAGTCTTGAGGGTGGCACAAATCCTGCAGTCCCTCCAGGGTTGTGGTAGTGCTTTTTGTTTCCTGTTTTCTAGGTAGAGACAGTTGCAGAGGCTTTTCCTTGGCCTTTCCCATCATAATATCCCTTATTCCACAAGTCACAGAACTAATTATAGGGACACTGCTTTCCACAGTGCTGGAATTAGTGTCACTTCAGAGCCAGTATAAAGTAATCCCCAAGGCAAATGACCATAGGTGCTTGGGGGAAAGCTGGGGAAAAGATAAAAAATAAAATCTTCCCAAGGGGACACAGCCACCTCTTCATTCAGGAGGTTTCACAAACCCTTCAGTGGGTCTGTAAACTGGCTCATCCCTGGGAATTAATTGAGGGCCCCTGACTCTGGTGATTCAAGTTACTCTTCTGTTTACTGGACCTGGAGTAATTCTGCTTATCCAGAACAAGTAAAAATTTAGTAGACTACCTGTCTTTTTCTTTTCTAAGAACACCATGATCAAGTAGCCACCACCATAGGTCTCTACCAGTCAGACTATTGGGATTACTGCTTTGACTCCTCTACTTAGAGTAACCATGCACCTTGATTGGCAATTGAGTGATGTTCTCTAACATCTCAGTTTCCTTAAATCTTTTACTTCCTTCGTTCACAGTACACCAGCATAGTTCTGGTACTTCAGTCTGTCATTTCATGTATGGTATAGAAACTTTAAAGAGTTTACTTTCATTCTTTCCTGTTCTTTGTGTTTTTGTTGTTACACATTTTACTTCTAGTATATTACAGATTCCTTGATATGGCATTTTTGTTTTGGACAATTATCTTTTTTAAAAAGATGAAAAAAGGATAAAGCTTTTTGGGGCCTTTTGTGTGTGTGTGTGACAGTCTTGCCAAGTTGCTTGGGCCTCTTTAAATCACTAAGGCTGGCGTCAAACATACGATCCTCCTACCCCAGTGCCACTGCACCCAGCTTTGGGTTTTTTGGGTTTGTTTTGTTTTTCTGTTTGTTATACATGGGATTCATTGAATATCTCTTCAAAATTGGGAACTTCTTTGGCTATTGTATCTTCAAATATTTTTCTGTCTCCCTTTTTGGAGATTCCAGTTTCACATGTTAGATCACTTGACATAGTCCCAAAATGAAGCTCTACGTTATTTGTTTTCAGGGTTCTTAAATTCTGGATATTTTCTGTTGCCATCTATTCAAATTTTCTGATTGTTTTTTCCTCTGGCATACCATCTGCTGTTGATCCTCCAATGTTGTATATTATTCATTTTTAGTTTGGTTTTTTTTTTTCACCTTTAAAAGTAACACTTGATTCACTTTTATCTCTTCAGTTTATTCTCATTTTGTTACTGTTTTTCTCTACCTTGAATGTGTCATGAATTTACAGTAATCTTTTTAACACTATATCTGCTCACTCTTCCTTTTGTTTCATTTCTGGATCTGTTTCTATCAGTCAGTTTGGCTCCTGGCTTCTTCTTGCACCTCTGTGGTCGTTCTTTCCTTGGCCTCAGGTACTTTCCTCTCATGCATATACAGAATTGTACCCCACCAAAGTTTTGAGGAGCCCCTGTAGAAGATCCCTTTTGTGTGGCAGCTGCTTTTCAGTGTTCTTCTTTCCAGATTTCAGTTTCCTTGACCTCCCTGCAGGATTAGGACTGCATGATGACTTTTCTGGATAAATAAATTTTTACCATTCAGAAGTTTGGGGCTTGGTCCTTTTTTCTCCTTCCCATACAGGTTCAAAACAAGACAACTGTTGTAGGGAGAGTTGCGTATTTGTTGCAGGCTCCTTCCTCTATTAGAGTTATGTTTTCTAAGTGCCACAGACTGTGTGAGATTGCTTTTTAGATTCCAGCCACCTCCTCCAATGGGGTTCTTGAACACTTTGGATTGAGAACCTGGTAGGTGTCTGTTTTCGCAGCCCTGTAAATTCTCTTTGGATTTTGGAGCCTTATTCTGTGTGTGTGTGTGTGTGTGTGTGTGTGTGTGTGAGAGAGAGAGAGAGAGAGAGAGAGAGAGAGAGAGAGAGAGAGAGGTACTGGGGTTGAAATCCAGTGCCTGGTAAGCATACATTCTCCCACTGAGCTACCCCACCCAGCCTGGGTCTCCCTCTAGTCTCCTGCTTCCAGCAGGTTCAAATTTGGCAAGTGCCTTGAGTGGGAAATCAGTTGCATGTTTGTTACCGATCCCTTCTCCATAGAAGTACTTCGTGCAGTAGACGTTGTGACACAGTGAGAGGTTTCACTCTGCCTTTCTGATCTAGCCCCGTTAAGTCTCCTGACTGGCTTAGAACTCTGAAAATATTCCATCCGGAAAACTGATGTTCTATGTGGTTTCTTCTAGCTTCTGACTTGGTGTATTCAATCACCAAAAGCTGATGGTTTCACTTGACCCCCAGTAGCACCTTCAGCTTCAGCCCATGTCCCAAAGCGTCACATATCCCCAAAAAGAAAATGACCAGCAGTCATCAGTTCACCTAAGAAAGGCTCTTCTCTTTCTGGAATTTTATTTTATATAGACCTTGTGAATCCGCAGCTTTCTGGTATCTTTACAAACGGTTTTGCAATATATTCATTTTTTCCAGTTTTGCAGCAAGAGTGCCAGCTACACAAGACATAGTACATCCTATAAAAGTGGAAGTCAGACTGACAGATTCAAGACCTTGTTTTCTACCTTTGAGCACATTGTTGCACCTTTCCTCAGTGTATTTCCCCTCTTGGAGTCCATAGTTCTCGACTGCCACCTACTAGTCTCTACTCGGAAATGTCATACTGTGCTGGAGCCTTTGGCTTTGGCATGTCTGGGTTTTTGCCTAACTAGGACTGATCTGAGTCCTCTTGCATTCCAATCTGTTGTGTTCATTTTTACAGGACCAGGATTAAAACCTCCAGAGGAACGGACAATTGAATACCTAGAAGAAGTTGCAGTTAATTTTGCCAATGGCCTTGTTGATAAGAAGATCTCTCCTAAGAGAAACAAGGGATTGATGGAAAGTGAGTATCTTTGTAAAGAACAAAGCCAAAGCTTCCTTCCTGGGCATTTATTTTATTTGCTTTAGATTCAGAATGAGGAAGAGGTGGAGTACATTATTTATTGTAAGCATAAAGTCAAGGATTAAAGGATTTCACTGTTCTACACTAGAGTCAAGATAAAATGATCAGTGAAAGCTGTTTTCTAAAAACTTGTATTTTAGAAAAATTTAAACATCAATACAAAAGTAGAATACTCTAATAGTGTAATAAACATGCACGTACCTAAGGCCAAGCTTTAACATTTATCAAGTAATTAAAGCATGTTTAGATCATGTGTATTAAAGAATAGTTCTTTCAATAGCTAGAATTATTGCATTTTTATGGAGTTTACAAAACAAACTAACAGGGGAGCTAGACTCTGTGAAAGTATCTAAAAGCGTTTTTACCTTACAGAACTGACAGCGTACGCCATGACTATTCCCTTTGTTCGACAACAGATTTACAAAACTGTGGAAGACAAAGTGCAAAAACAGACCAAAGGCCTTTATCCTGCCCCTCTGAAAATAATTGATGTGAGTCTTCTTCGCCTGTACTCTTAACTTTCTCATATTTTCTCCCCTTGTAGAGAACGTATATTGCCATTTTGGACCACAGATGTCAGTCCGAAGTTCTTAAGTCTGCTGTTACAGTACTTACAGAGTAAGGGAAGGACATGTCAAGCTGCAAGGAGTCATAAAATGAAGTATTTGAGGGAAGCAGTGTTAGACATGCCATGCTCATCAGTTGATGAAAAGAAATCTGTCAGAAGAAACCAGGGAAGCAGGAAAGGATTCTAAGTCTTGTCAGAGAAACAAGGCCAGTAAAATATTATACATTAATTATGAGGTAGTTGACACAAAAGTGATGGTTGTTCTATCCTTAGTCAGAACCACTGCACCTAAAATCCCTCAGAGACTGCCCCATTGCTTTTTTTTTGGTACTAGGGTTTGAACCCAGGGGTGTTTAACCACTGAGCCACATCCCCAGCCCTTTTTATATTTTATTTTGAGACAGGGTCTCACTGAGTTGCTTAGGGCCTCCTGCCTCAGCCTCCTAAGCCTGTGGGATTATAGGCGAGTGCCTCCGTGCTTGGCTCTCCATTGCTATAATTATTAAGAAGATATAATGATGTAGAAAAGTTCTGAAAAAGATCTAGGAGAATAATTAAAATGGTCACAGGGTTGAAGAAACTTCTGTCTGGGGCTGGGGTTGTGGCTCAGTGGTAGAGCACTTGCCTAGCATGTGTGAGGCACTGGGTTCAATTCCCAGCACCACATATAAATAAATAAATAAAGGTCCATTAACAACTTAAAATAAAATAAATAAATAAATGAATAAATAGATGAAAGAAACCTCTGTCTAAGGTAGACTTTAAAATTTAGAACTCTTCCATCTGAAAAGTTCAAGATTAAGAGGATTAAGAGCCAGGCTCAGTGGCGCACGCCTGTAATCCCAGCGACTCGGAAGGCTGAGGCAGAAGGATCGCGAGTTCAAAGCCAGCCTCAGCAATTTAGCGAGGCCCTAAGCAACTCAGTGAGACCCTGTCTCTAAATAAAATACAAAATAGGGCTGGGGATGTGGCTCAGTGGCCGAGTGCCCCTGGGTTCAATCCCTAGTACCAAAAAAAAAAAAAAAAAAAAAGAGGATTAAGAGAGCACATGATTGAAGACTTCACATTTGAAGAATGGGTCATTCAACAAATATATTTTGAGCAAAAAACACCAGATTACATAAAATATGAAATATAGGCTGGGTGTAGCTCAATGGTAGAATGTTTGCCTAGCATGCACAAGGCCCTGGGTTCAGTCCCCAGCACAGCAGAAAAATAAAATGAAATGTGAAACATGATCCCCTATCTGTATTCATCTCACAGTCTGGGCCCGGGGACATTAAACATATACTTGTGGGAAGGCAGATAGCTGTGCAAGAGACATAAGGCAGCTCAAGGTTAATGGCAGGTACTTGGAGGATTACTAAGGACACATGGGAGGGAGCCACCACTGTGAGCCCCAGAGTTCAGGAAAAACCTCAGGGCTCTGACCAGAGCCCTGAATAATGAGTGGAGGGGAGGCGAAGAGAAAGTTCTGTCAGGTGGATTGGGTATTTTTAACAGTCATGGAAGCTAGGAAATATGAGACTCTTCAAGGATCATTTAATGAAACCAGTTTTTAAAAGTGAGAAGTGAGATGTCAGTCTGAAGAAAGGCAGCTTGAAGCTAGATTTTAGAATGTTGGCAATTATGAATTGGCAAATTTTTCCTTTGTCCCATGTAGATTATAGAGAACCGTTTTCATCGTAGTGGGTAAAAATGAATATTGGGATAGAGAATGTCGTGCAGTGAATTAGCCAAGTATCTTGGTAAGTTAGGCTTGAGATGCGAAACTAAAATTACAAAAGTCGTAAGAAACTTGCCAAAGAGGAACTGTAAATTAAATTTTGTTGAGTTTGGATGTTATGGGAAGTTCAAACAATGATTTAGACAGAAGTCAGGGTTAGGAATATGGGTTTAGTTTGTTTTTGTTTTGTAATTCCCATGAATTATGGTGATTGGGTTTAGGGTCATTTGTCTTTTGCATTTGCCATTGTACTTAGTATAGCTCTTACTTCAGTGTGAAGTAGAATGTCATAGGGTTCATGTTCATGTGATAAACAGATCATGCATCAGAGGAAGAGAGCATAGAAAGGGGAAAGGGCTGAGGGTAGAAGTTGGGGTCTGCCTCCATTTGGAGAAAGGAGGGAAGCTGGAGGAGTGAGGCAGGCTACCTCGTGCTAGGTTCAGCGGTAGCCTCAGAGATGGAGAGGTAAGTCAGTCCTAGCAACAAGGCACTCTGTCCTGTGCTTTCTCATAAATCTAGATTTTTAACCTACTCTTAGAAAAACCTACCAATACGGCAATTTTATTAAGCATTATTGTACATGTCACCCGTCAATTCCAATACTGAACAAGTGCTTTCTGTGGTTTTTAGGTTGTAAAAACAGGACTTGAGCAAGGGAATGATGCTGGTTATCTTGCTGAATCACAGGTAACGTTACTTCCTTCCAATTTTTTATTATCTATTACAGAGAAACCAAAGATCCAGAATTCTGTTTAAAGTGGAAAAAAAGTGTTCAAAGCTTAATAATTTTTTTTTTCTTCAGTGGTTCTCATTTCTCAGTGAACAAGTTGATGCTGAGAAAATATTGTAGGTCTGCAGATGTTTGAACTTGCTCTCCATAATGAAATTGGAACTAGAAGGAATAGCAGCAGTTATAACCCTTTCAAAATGAATCTCTTGGACAGTTTTTTGTGTTTTGTTTTGCTTTATGGTACTGAGGATTAAACCCAGGGGTGCTCTACTTTTTTTTTTTTTCTTTAAATTTTTGGATGGTCTTGTTAATTTGCCCAGGCTGGTTTCCAACTTGTGATCCTCCTACCTCAGCCTCCCTGGTAGCTAGGATTACAGGCATGCACCACCATGCCCAGAGCTTGGACGATTTTGTTCTGCATTTGGACTGATTTTGTTGTGGCAAAATGAATACATTGAGAGAGTACCTGTTAGGCCTAGAGATGAGATGTTAAAGCCCAGCCTCTTTTCATAATCAGAAAATGGAAAGAGATGTCTCATATCCAATGAAAGACAAAGATAGGCTGGATACAGCAGCACATGTACAGGGTCTTAAAACAGGGTCTTGCTTAAGTTCCTAAGGGTCTCACTAAACTGGCCTTGAACTTAAGATCCTCTTGTCTATCTCCTGAGTCACTGGGATTACAGGCCTGTGCCACTATGCCTGGCCATTTTTCAGAGCCAGTACTCAACCTAATTGTGTCAAACCCAGACTCTAAATCTTATGCTATTAACCACTAAATTGAGACACTTTTTGCAATGGTGGTAGGTATCTTGCAGGGCAGCCTGGTATTATGGAAAAAGAACTAGAGTTGGGAGTCAAGTTCCATTTCTGCCACTTTGAGTTAGTGTGGCTTTAAACAGCAGAGTCACTTCATGTGTCAGGGCCTCTCCTTTCCAACTCAAGCAGAGTGGTTGGAGACATTTGTGAAGACCTGTTTGGCTCTGAGACGTAGTTTTTTTTTGTTTTTTGGTTTTTTTGGCAGTTCTGGGGATTGAACCCAGGGCCTTGTGCTTGCGAGGCAGGCACTCTACCAACTGAGCTATATATCCCCAGCCCCTGAGACGTAGTTTTTGTGACAAAGAATATTACACCTCTGCTGTAAAGAATCCAAGAGCTAAGTTACATCCAAAACCTTTCAAAGTGGTAGTCAAAACATGCTGCAGATGAGAATAATAGTTTCTTTTTTAAAAAAATCAGTGGGAAGCCGGGCACGGTGGCACACGCCTGTAATCCCAGCACTTGGGAGACTGAGGCCAGAGGATCGTGAGTTCAAAGCCAGCCTCAGCAACTTAGCAAAGCCCTGAGCAACTCAGTGAGACCCTGTCTCTAAATAAAATGCAAAATAGGGCTGGGGATGTGGCTCAGTGGTGGAGTGCCCCTGGGTTCAATCGCCAGTACCAAAAAAAAAAAAAAAAAATCAGTGGGAGACAGCAAGGCACCACTGAGTCTCCTGAGCACCCCCGAGAAACCGAGGCATTGCAAGCACTACTTGTTCTCTGCAGAGAAAAGGAAACCAAAGGAATCCAAGTCACCCAGACTATAAATTTCTACCTTTTTTAAAAATATTTTTATTAGTTTTTGATGAACCTTTCTTTATTTATGTGTGGTGCTGAGGATTGAACCCAGTGCTTCACACATGCTAGGCAAGTGCTCTACCACTGAGCCACAACCTCAGTCCTAATTTCTCCCTTTTCTTGTTCTTTACTTTTCAGAAATTTGGAGAGCTGGCATTGACCAAAGAATCAAAGGCCTTGATGGGACTTTATCATGGCCAAGTCCTATGCAAGAAAAATAAATTTGGAGCCCCACAGAAGGATGTTAAGTAAGTTACACTTAGAAACCCTGGTGAATGTTACTGTGTGCAAAGCTTACAGATGTCTTTGAAGATCTGCAGAACTTAATTTATGTGTTGATTTGGTCTTGCCCTCAACCTCTTCTGTCCTGAGCACATTAGAGCCTTTATTCATACCAAGAACATTTTGACTTTCAAAGTTCTAACTGTTCTGAGTTTGCTCTGTTCCTATAGTGACTTCTATCAAGAGCTTCCTTGTCTTATATTGAAGTCCCTGAGAAGTCCAATGTAGGTCCCCCTTCCTGACCGCACGCTCTCTCTCTCTCTGTGTTTTCTCTCTCTCTCTCTCTCTCTCTCTCTCTCTCTCTCTCTCTCTGACCTGAGAAGCCATCTCTGGGAACTCACTTCTTCATTAAAAAACATAAAGTATCATTATCATAGTTAAAATCCTTCTGTTTCTTTTAATTTACAACCTAAGCAGTGAGATTATACTTGCCTATTTCAGGTCGACTCATCAGAATCCTTTTCTAATGTTGTGCTGCTTTTCAGCATCGTCAATTTAATATGCCCCTACCCTAGCATCGACCTGGATGATTTTCCCCCACCAGGAGACATTTGAGTGTGTGAGAACATTTTTGGTTATCACAGCTGGGGAGGAAGGGATGTTACTGACACGTAGTGGTTAGAGGCTAGGGCTCCTGCTAAACACCCTGCAGTGCACAGAATGGCCCCCACCATAGGACCTGAGCAACCAAACAGCGGCAGTACTGAGGTTGAAAACCCTGTGCTCGCTGAATTTCTGGGAGGGATTGAAGAGAAGCAGCTAATGTTCCTTCCTCCTTCTTCAGTTTACCTTTAATGAGATTACACCCAAAGTAGAAGATAAAGTAGAAAAGAACTTGGGTGAGACAGACAAGATTCTAGCCAGGAGGGCTGATTTCCAAATAGAATCTGAAATAGAACCTTAAACTCCTTCTCCAGCACACTTAGTGATTGGTATGAATCAGACCAATTGTTTGTTACCTAAGAGTAACAGTACCTTTTATTTAATGGATCTTGTCAATTACTCCTGTGTTTTAGTAGAATAATGTTGGCCACTTAAAATTAGACCTTTTCACACATTCTGTAAAGATCAAACAGCTTAACAAGGATAACCAAGCCCCATTCCTCATGTACAGCATAAACAGAAGGCAGAGAGTATTGCTAACCTCTTTTTTTTTTTTTTTAATGGGAACTCAGTGTTTATTATGTTGCACAAACACAATTTAAGTACATGGTGAAGTCTTCTAGCACTCTCAGAAAGGTTCAAGTGATAACCAAAGGTTGGACTGAATTTAGTGTTCATCCCCAACAATTTTTAAAATTATATAAAAATTTTTGACTTTTTTTGGTATTATTATTTTTTATTTGTTTTTTGAAGTATTGCTGACTTCTAAGAGGAGGACTTTAATGTCAAAGTTAGTTCTCTAAGAAAGAAAGGAAGGAAGAGACAAAAATATTAAAAGCAAGAATCACAAAACCCTAAGACACACCAACTCCTACCCTGACCCTACCTAATACCTTCACCCCCATCCCTCATGTACACAGTGTTGTCAGTCAAAGAAATTGTACTTTCAGCCAGGCACAGTGGCACACACCTGTAATCCCAGCTCCTTGGGAGGCAGGAGGATCGGAAGTTCAAGGCCAGTTTTGGCAACTTAAAAAGACCCTGTCTCAAAATAGAAAGAGCTAGGGACATAGTTCAGTGGTATGTGAGCTCTGAGTTCAATCCTCAATGCCAGAGAGAAAGAGAAGGAGGCAGGGAGGGGGTGAGAGAGAGAGAGCACGAGCGAGCACAGTAGAGGGTAATGTAAGAAAGCTGGTGTGCCACTTCACACTGTTGTTCCTGTCTGCATATTCTTCTTATTGTTATATTCAGATAGCATTATGTATCATGTACCAATTATACAAAAAAGAAAGGCATCATCCATTAAGGCTAATATAAGGAAAAAATAGAAAATGAGTGAGAATCAAAGCACTTAAGCTTATGAACCCTCCCAACCACAATGCAGAAAAACACTATAACAGAACATTCCCAAAGTTGAATTAAATATCCTTAAATAAGCATTTGTAGTTAAGACAAAAAATGCACTTGTATTTTAAGACAAAAATCACAAGTCAAAAATTCAAAATCTCACCAGGCGTGGTGGCGCACGCCTGTAATCCTAGCACTTGGGAGGCTGAGGCAGGAGGATCAAGAGTTCAAAGCCAGCCTCAGCAACTTAGCGAGGCCCTAAGCAACTCAGTGAGACCCTGTCTCTAATAAAATACAAAATAGGCCTGGGGATGTGGCTCAGTGGTGGAGTGCCCTGGGTTCAATTCCCAGTACCAAAAAAAAAAAAAAAAATTCAAAAACTCACCAGCCACAGTGGTGCACACCTGTAATCCCAGCATCTCAGCCAGCTGAGGCAGGAGGATCGAGAGTTCAAAGCCAGCCTCAGCAAAAGCAAGGATTTAAGCAACTCAGTGAGACCGTGTCTCTAAATAAAATACAAAATTGGGCTGGGGATGTGGTTCAGTGGTCAGGCGTCCCTGAGTTCAATCCCCGGTACCCGCCCCCCCAAAAAAATTCAAAAACTCAGAATTAAATGGATAGAAAAAACAGGATGATCTAAGAGTTGACCTGACTTGGAAAAGAATTGAAGAAAAAGGTAGTAGATAAATACTTGTATTGTTACAAAGCTGCGTTTGGAAGATGCTTCCTGGACTTGAAGTTAGTCTTCCTGCTGAGGACTCGAGTATGATTTTTTAACATTATAACCTGAATGGTTAGGAATGAAACTTCCTCATTACAACTCTGACTCACGTTTACAGAACTATAAACCTAGGATTCTTTGATGAAGTGTTTCTTTTCCCAAAAAAATTTCTTTAGTTATTTACTGTGGGAATATGGCATATTGTTCCAGAACTGGAGAACTAAAAATAATCATCACATATGATCTCTGGTCTTTAGAAAGCTTAGAATTTGAGGAAAGAGTGATATTGTACATTAAGCCACTGCAGTATACACTGGGATAAATCAAGTGGTCCTAACAAGTCAAGAGGAATTGGGGTGAAAAGGGCAGTGATGTGCACCTGTGGAGGCACTGGAAAGGAGGGAGGGCCTCGAGCAGAGACAGGGAGTCTGAGGAGACTCAGACTCGTCGACCAGGTGAGGGGCAGGAGAGGCACAGGTTTCAGGAGAAATAAAAGACGGCTGGAAGACAGTAAAATCACTAACAAATCAGTGCTTATCAAGTAAGAAATAGTCTTCAGACATACAACTGTAAGTTGGCCTTTGTTCAGAAAACAAAAATATTCATGTTGATGTAGGCTTAGAAGGGGTGGTTTCACTTTCCATGATCTTCAGTCACTATTGGGAATTAGTATAGTTCTGGGAAGACCTGTTATTTTAGACCTAATAGATGTTTGCATTTCACTTTAAAAATCAACCATTTATTAAAATTGTATTTGTATAGGTAGAAATTATTTAAAGCACCTCATAGTTGTGCCTGCTTGAGTTGGTTTTTTGGATGATAACTTGGGCAACCTCCCATGTTTACCAAAACAAGTAAGAGTTCTTTCCCATCCTTTGCTTTCAGGCACTTAGCTATTCTTGGTGCAGGGCTGATGGGAGCAGGCATTGCCCAAGTCTCTGTGGATAAGGGGCTGAAGACCCTTCTTAAAGATACTACGGTAGCTGGACTGGGCCGAGGACAGCAACAAGTGTTCAAAGGGTAAGGCTGCTCTCTGTTTTTGCCAGGAGTAAAAATGTTTTAGGGGTTTTTTTGGTGTTTTGGTTTGGGGAAGTGGTTTGCCATCACAGATTCCTTTACCCTGAACATGGTGATACTCCATAGTTAAGCCACATTTACTTTGATTTTTAGAAACACTAATTCCTTCTTTCACTTCATTTTGTTATAGATAACATAGAACTTTAATATCACTGGAATCTTAGTCTTTGGGTGCAGAAGGGGAAACCTTTTCCAGTAGATGTGTTGTTTTATTTTCTTGCTTAGTAGGCATTTTTAATGCTATTTAACTTACGCTTTGGTATCAGACTAAAAATCCTCAGGCCTGTGGGATTCTGCAGTTTGCATGTAGCTGTGTCATGTAATGGCTCACCAAACCAGCAGGACAGTGTCTCTGTTGAGAGGGCTTAGGCTGGGGTGTGAGGGAATGTGCAGTAACTGCAGGATGGGCCACAGTCGTGACTCTTGGACCTCGTCTTCCTGGACTGTCATGACAAAGCGAAAGCTATTTCCTGGTGAGTCCATAACTGCTGAGGCTTTGCAGACTGCACCTCCATCTTACTCTAAATTGACAAGAGTGACTTATTCTCCCCTCCACACCTGATCACTCACTCCACACACATACCACCAGTTTTGCAGAGGGGATCTGCAGCAGCAGCTTGGCCAGCCTGGGGTTGGTTTCAGCACAGTGTTCTACTCAAGCATGATAGACAAGCTGGCTGGCTATCAGCTAGTGTCCTGCTAGTGACTTTTAGCTGAGTGAGCTTTTTTTGTTTCTTAAATGGATCATGTAGCTGCAGCACATTGTTACCATTTGTTTGGGCAGGAGTTCATACATTGCTAACATAAGGTTAACTTAGGACCTGACAGGTTTAGTCATGTTGGCAGCTTATCGTAAGATAAAAAGGAGTTGTGGGGCTGGGGATATAGCTCAATTAGCACGAGGTCCTGGGTTCAGTCCCTAGCACAGCTAAAAAAAAAAAAAAAAAAAAGGTAAAAGATTCTGACCCCCCAAAAAATGGTTATGCTAGAGAAATAGCAGTATTACTTTGAAACTTGCAAACAAGCATCCCCGCACAGCATTTAATGAAGTCACCAAAAAGAAACTGTTGCTCTGTGACAGCCTCTTTCTGTTACCTGTCTGAATACAACCATCCCAGGTTTTCCTTTCATCTCAGAAACAAGGTTCTGACAGGGGTAACTCATCATGTGACTGACTTGGGCCATCTTTCCTGTCCCCTCCTAGAAATAACCAGTTGGAATTAAGGGCCAGGGATGTGGCTCAGTGGTAGTGTCCCTGGGTTCAATCCCCAGTATCTCAGAAAAAAAAAGAAAAAGAAGAAAGAAAAGAAACCAAGAGATTTGAGCCCATACTTTTAAGACCTTAATTTGATACTTCTTTTTATGTATCTTTTAATGTATCTGTGACTTTGTTTTTCTGTTGGTTACAGAAATTGGTGAATAGAATTTAGCTTCATACTTTAATAGAGGAAAACTCTACATTATTTATTCTGAATGTGTGGTCAGATTAAATCTAAGAGTAGTCTGTTTTCCTTGGCAATAAAATACACTGAGTAGCAGGAATCCTTTTAGCTCCCTTTGGAAAGGCAGAAACCTTGAGCTAATGTTTTATGTGGTGAGTGCAGTGTGTTACTAGTGCTGAGTGGGAAGGGGATTGCAAATTTGAGAACTAAAGCTTCCTCTAGAAGATTTCAGTTAGAGAACCCTATGCCTATGGTGTGAGGCATAGCAGGTGTGACGCCAGGTGGCTTAGTTAGAGAATTAGAACTTCTGCCATTCTCATATTTGAGTTCTTTACTCCTCCTGGCAAATTGAACTGTTTTATGACGGATCCAGTTAATTTAAGTTGGGCATTTAGAGGTTATTTTGTAGTAGAAAGCATGTGCACTTGGGGTCAGCTGGCTTTGGAAAGCTAGTACCTTGTCTTACTATGACCACAGGCCCCTGAGCTGCTTTGAGCACTCCATCCCCTCAAAATGGGAGTAATAAAATAACTCCTTCACAGAGCTATGAAAAACACACAGTGACTCTCTAGCCCATGGACACTCAATAAATGCTGCTTTCCTCCTTTCTCTTTTTCTAGATTGAATGACAAAGTGAAGAAGAAAGCTATCACATCATTTGAAAGGGATTCCATCTTCAGCAACTTGATTGGGCAGCTTGATTACCAGGGTTTTGAAAAGGCAGACATGGTAATTGAGGCTGTTTTTGAGGACCTCAGTGTTAAGCACAAAGTGCTGAAGGAAGTAGAAGCAGTAAGTAAGAGGCTTAACATGTTTGGATCCTAGTGGGATGAGTAGGGCACACTGAGAGGGGTTTTTAAAGAACTAGTAGGAAACTCATGGTTCTCTATGTAGGATTGTTCATTTCCAAACACAAGTTTTTTGAGAGCTCAGGAACTCTACATGTTAGAAAGGTCAGATCTAAATCATAAAGGAAGAAAATTAAATAACTTAATAACCTAAACACAGGGTTCATTAGCCTTTCTTATGAGGAGAGATCAGTCACTCAAAATACAAATAACTTGATGGAGTATAACCAGATGTCTTAGGATTGTTTTGGTTAGCTATAGTGATAACCAAATTTCTTCAAGTCTAGGCAGCAAAGGAAATAAGGGAGAGGTGGTTTCTCTAGGCAGGATTCAATGCTTGTTCATGGAAATGCTACCTTGGTCCTCCTCCCAAATGCTTTGAGGTAGGATTACATGAATACAAGGAGTACTTGGTGGTGGTATCAGGAAAGAGCCCAGATAGGGAGACATGGCAATAATCCAGGCATGAGGCAGGACCACAGCTAAGCTTACCTACAACTGGATAAACAGAATGTAGGTTAGGGGGTACTGGTGTCTGCAGCATTCAATGCTGCAGTGCATTCAATGATGCATTCAGTGATGAAGCAGGCAGCACTCTGAAAGTGCCCTTCCCTATGGGACAGTCTGTGCCCTGATGAAGACTGAATGTAGGAAGGTTTAGAAACACGCTAATCAGGTGTAGTCAAGCTGCTCGGTTGGAGGGAAATTATATTTTGTGAGACACATGCCAAAATCTTCCCTATGGGTAAGTATGATGCTAGATTTTCAGCTGAGGGAAAGAATTCAGAAGAGCTGGGTAGACTTGAGTCCCATCTGTTACATGGCATTTCAGTTTAGAGACTGTCCCTGGGCTTGGAGGGCATTACTAAGTCAGCAACGGGCAGATTATCCCCACAGCTAAGGTTAAGCCAAGAGCATTTACCAACTAGGTGTTTGCTCTTAGAAAAATCTAGATTTGGGAGTATCAGAATGGAGAAGTTTGTTCATTTGGGCATTTGGGAAAACAGTGGTCAAGGAAAAGAGAAAATAAAGGGATCAAATCAAAGCAGGAGAAGTATGGATTATGAACAAGTCAAATAGTTCTTACAGTGGAAACAAAGTTTAAGGAAGAGGTGGGGCAGAACCTGGAAGGTAAAGATAAGGAAAAGACCAGGGCATGTGGTACATAGAGGGGAAGGAATCGGGGGAAGTGAGCACACAGAGATGAGGGAGGGAGGATGCTCAGGGAGTCATGGATTCTTAGCAGATAGTAAGAGATCCTAGCCTCAGATGGAAAGGGGGTTACTGCAGGGGAAATCCAACACGATATGTATGTGTGGTTGTTTATATAAATAAATAGCCAAAGAAATAACTTAGGAGGTTTGGGGGGAAATGAAGTCCAGAACAGATTTAGAAAATTTAAGAATTTTAGGTGAAAGACATTGAGGAGACAATCAAGCCCATTCTCCTATCTGGCCTTTGCCTGCTTTATAAGAAAATTTCCAAACCAAATATGCTAATAGTTCTTCAAGAATTTAAACACCATCTTCTCTCATTCTCTGTGGGCCTAAACAAAGCCCATTCCTCTGACATTCTTCATAAGACATTGCTTCCAGACCCTCACTGCCCTGGTTGTCCCCATTACTGTCTTCATCATGTCTCAGTCTTCTAGTGCTGTGTAACAAACTGTCACCAAACACAGTGGCTTTAACAACTGCTCATCTTTCCACAGTTCTGTAGTGTGGGCCGGGCTCTGCACAGACAGCTGATCCTAAACTCCATTGGTTTCAGGGCCAAGGTCACTGAAAGGGCTACATTCAGCTGGAACCTTAGTTGGGGTACCTCAGTGCTTCCCCACTTGGCCTCCCTCTACCCATGGCCTGGCCTCACTCAGTATTTCACCAGAGCTTCTCTAAGTAGCAGCACTGGCTTCTAAGAGCAAAAGCAGAAGCCACTCAGCTTCATGCAGTGAGACCTGGAACTGGCGGCACCACTTCTGCTGTGTTCTGTTGGCAAAAACAAGTCGCAGACCCATCCCAGAGTCAGGGGAGGGGAAATGGGCTCCATCTCTAGATAAGAGGGAAGACCTGCATGTCCACGCAGGGGAAGAATGGTGGCCAGCCATCTTTGGAGACATTAGTTTGCTCTTCCTAGAGGATTTTTCCACCAGTATTTGACACTAACGACACAATTTGAGACTGTTCACTTACTCATGCTATACTGTCAACTCACATTCCACTTTCCATTAACTAAAATCATGGGATCTTTATCACAGGTTTACTGCCAACCCAGGTCTTTTCCCTCACTTGCCTGTATTCTTTCTTTTTCTTTTCCTTTTTTTAAAATCTTAATGCAATACTTTACCTTTATCTCCATCATAATTGATCTTATTTTATACTCATCTTTTTGGTGTGTTAACATATTTCAGCCTTAATTCTCCTCTCTGATGTTTGGATCCTGCCTTTCCCAGATTTGTGCAAATTTAACAGGTGCACCTTCCACATTTTTCACCCAAGCATTTGAATTAAAATGAGAATAAGTTGGGATCATGGACAGAATGCTGTGACAGTCTCTGTTAGAGATTATCCTCCAAGCTAATAGTCATCAGTGTTCATGTACTGAGGATATAATTGTAGTGATACACTACTTTTTATTAACATGCTATAATAAAATGAGCTAGGCATGCATGTTATGTCTCATTCTTTTAAAGGTCAAGGCAGGAGTGGAGGGTGTCATAAGCTTTCAGTCTTGAGGACAGATCCAGACAAGAAGAGGTGTTGAGTCCATGCTGAGCCTTATAATGAATGAAACTTGATTTAAGGGTAGTCTCCAGGTCAGGACCTTATGATAGGGCATAACTAGACTGAACAGGAAAAAGAAAAAGGTCGGGCTGGGGCTGTGGCTCAGGCTCAGTGGTAGAGTGTTTGCCTAGCATGTGTGAGGCACTGGGTTCAATTCTCAGCACCACATATAAATAAGTAAAGGTCCATCAACAACTAAAAAAAAAATGAAAAGTAAAAATAAAAAAAGAATAAGATCAACACATTCCCCAAAACAAAAGCCTTTGGGTGATCTGAAATGTCTGGGTGAGTGCTGTTGTCTGAGCATTGTGGTGAGAGGTGGGCCTGGCCCACATGACCCTTCTTAGCTTTGCTGCAAACTCTGTCATCTCCTAGGCCTATGTGACACATTCTTAAATGCTTTTCCCCTGCAGGTGATTCCAGATCACTGTGTCTTTGCCAGTAACACATCTGCTCTCCCAATCAACGAAATTGCTGCTGTCAGCAAAAGACCTGAGAAGGTAATCTCTGAACAGAGAAAAACCCTGAAATGTTCTACTGCTTCAGACTCACTGATGAAGGCTTAGAATGAGTAGAGAAAGCACAGTGTGGATTGTGAAGTGGAGGAGTGATTCCCAAACATTCAGCAAAGGAAAGTTAAACCATGACCAGCCTAAGGAACAGGAATAAGTGAAGTACAACTAAAATATACATACAGTGCTTATTTCCATCCTCATTGGTTTTGTTTTTCAAGGTCAGACTATAAAACCAACCTTTATCCTTCTAATAAGACGTTGAAAGATAACATAAGAATAAAGCTACAGAGTAGTCTAGTGACTGTTTGGGACAAGTTAATGCCAACCCCAGATCCTAGAAGGGCAGACCAAGGGGTGAGGTGGCCTGTGTCTACTGATGACTTTGAGTAGACCTTCTGCCCAGGACATGAAAAGGCTGGTGCTGAAGCACTTTGAGTGAGTATTTGGAATGATACCTAGAAAGTTATCTTTGCTCAACCACAGTAATTAAGAGGAAGTGCATTCATTTAAGAGAAATAAAATACCTCACTTCTCTGGAAGTTACAGTTGCCTCAGCTAATTAGCACTAGCCAAAGGTAGGCAGGAAATACAAAAGGCCTTAAGTTTGTGTACTAAAAACACAAATGCCTATTTCTTCCTACTCATCCAGCTTGCTAATAATCTAGTTTCCTAGCACATGTCAGGCTCCAGGTGATGTGGGGCCTGAAAGGCAGGCTCAGAGATGGCAGGAGAAGAGTCAGAGAGAGAAGTAGCAGCTAATGGTCAGGCCTGAGAGCTGAACCCTGAGGGAAGATACCAGAACAGGAGGAAGACTGTCCACAATCTTTTGCACCTGCTCAGTCTGACCCTGCCACATCTTTCAAAGTACCTATGCAGCATTTGAAACAGTGCCCGAGAGCCCATTGCTATTTCTGATCGATGCTCTCCTTCTCACTGTGGAGTGGAGCAAGCAGCACACACTGCAACCCACGCCTCCAGGTGTCTCAGGTAGCTTTTGTCATGTTCTTGCCTAGAGGGCACAAGTAGGGGAACCAACCGTCTCATCCTAGGTCCTGACCTTCAGTGCTACAACTGAGAAAGTTCCAACAATCCAGGACGAGTTGGCACTTTTGGCACAACCTTCGGAGTAAGCTAAATATACTTTGCTTGGAGTAGTAATTGCATGGGTGTATATATAGTTGTCAAAACTCACTGAAAGGAACACTTTAAAATCCAAGCATTTTATTGTGTACAAGTTATACATCAGTAAAAACTCCCTTTTGGCGGGGCGAGGTGGTACACACCTACAATCCCAGCGGCTTGGGAGGCTGAGGCAGGAGGATTGCAAATTCAAAGCCAGCCTCAGCAATAGCGAGGCACTAAGCAACTCAGTGAGACCCTGTCTCTAAATAAAATACAAAATAGGGCTGGGAATGTGGCTTAGTGGTCTAGTGCCCTTGAGTTCAATCCCTGATACCCCCCAAAAAAACCTTCCTTTTGTTCAGGTTACTAAATCTGAATCAGTTCCTAAGTATTTTAGACTTAAGTAAAAGAACAGCTCAGGAGGTAGAAACAGCTTTTGGATTGACAGATGTATATAACATTTAATTGATAAAGGGACAGGCTGACTTGTGATAGAATCGCTCTCTGCTATTTACTAACCAACTGTGAGCTACTGATTTGAACTTCATAATGCCTTTTTTCCACATCTAGATAACTTGACCAGTTCACAGAGTTGTAATGGATTAAATGTTAGAAATAAATAACAAGTGGATTAAAATAGTAGGTATTACTAGTTGTAACTTTAAAGTAGAGGGAGAAAGCAGAACTGTAAATTAATGAGTTAGACTTCTCTCACAGTTTTGTTTTGAGGTCCATAGAATTGTTAGCTTTTGAGGTGGTTTCAAATGTTACCAGAAGACTGGGTTTGGTGGTGCATGCTTGTCATTCCAGCTACTCAGAAGACTGAGGCGGAAGAATTGCAAGTTCAAGGCCAGCCTGGGCTCAGTAGTAGGGAGTTCCTGCCTAGCATACATGAGGCCCTGGGTTCTATCCCAAGTGCCACAAAAATAAATAAAATGGTTAGATGCATCAGGCTTATTGAGAAGGTTCATTAAAACACATCTGGACTGATCCTTAGAGTTTTCTGATTCAGTAGGTCTGGGTTGGACCTGGGAATCCACACTTCTGACATTCCTAGGTGAGGTTAATGATGGTGGATCTGGATTCTGCACTGTGAGAATCACTGGTTTAAATGACAGTCCTGAGGTGCACAGGAGTGTTGAGAAATGTTTCTTAAGCCTGGTGTCCTAGTGGTGAGACTTATCTGTGTAAAACACAAATATATCTCTGACAGTCCAGCATATTAAACAATGCTTCTGCCTGTCCCTTCCGCACAATATATGGACCCTCTCCCCTAAACCATCAGCGTCATTACTGTAAATGGAATCTCCATCCATTCTTCCCCAGTAAATCTAATTTGGCCTTCAGCTGTGACTTTGGCACTGATTGTTGGTAGGCCCAGATAGCCTTGGAAGAGGAGGATTCTGGTTAGCCCACCCTGAACATACTGTACTTCTCATCAGAAATCCATGGAACCAAACCACTTAACTATTTCTCATCACATCCACCTCTCCCTCCATTGTTTTTCTAACAAAAAAGGAAGGTGTCAGGTTCCCTCCTCAGCATTTGTAGATCTGTTGGCTTTGACTCTCTTTGCCAGGTGATTGGCATGCACTACTTCTCTCCTGTGGATAAGATGCAGCTACTAGAGATCATCACAACTGAGAAAACATCCAAAGACACAACCGCTTCTGCTGTAGCAGTTGGTCTCAAGCAGGGGAAGGTCATCATTGTGGTCAAGGTGAGGAGCTGAGATTTTACAACAGATTTTGGAAATGTTCTAAAAGGACTCCCTATAATTCCAGGCTTGATAACTGTTCTGGAGCAAATATAGGAGTTTCTGATAATGCTGTCCCCTTCGTTGTCTCTGGGATGTGACAGTATTCTTACAGTCTTTCCAGGTCTTAAAGGTGACCATGGATTGTGCCAAACTATCCCAGAACAACTTCCTCTGCAATTTAATATTAAGGACTCTCATTAAGATTTTAAATTCCCTTAAACTTGGAAATGACATCTGGGAAAGCAAGACTTTTTGGACATGGGTAGTTCCAGTCCAAGGCAGACAATGAGTTCACCTTCTCTCCCTTGACAGGATGGACCTGGCTTCTACACCACCAGGTGTCTTGCACCCATGATGTCGGAAGTCATACGAATCCTCCAGGTGGGTGTTGCTCTGTGGAGTATTCAAGGCCTCTCCTACTCCTCCACCCAGGCCTCCACACTGAAGATGCCAACATGAGGGACAAGCCTCCTCCAAGTATACTAACTCCTGCCTCTTTCTCAGGAGGCCCTTTTGTACCCACCTTCTCTGTGCAGGAATGGAAGTCATGGGGCTCAGGCCACAGTAAAGGGGCAGGATTTGAACTCTGCTCCCTTAAATACTTGCCCAGACAGGAATCTCAGAGCTCTGGAGCGCTGCTCCTTGGCAATACTGATGCCTCTTACGGTCATGGTGCTCTCGGCCTTATCACCTATTGCATCTCCTTAGTACTGAGATTCAGAATTGCGAAAAGAAGGAAGAAGCTAATTTGTTCATCTCTGAACTCCCTTCAAGTACTGTAGATAGAGAAGTTGCACAGTTTCCACCCGTGCTTCCCTGAATGAAGTGCCAGTCCTGGGCATAGCCAGGTGAAACCCAGGGAAGATTTGCACAAGGCTGTGCCTGGGGCTGGCAAGAGAAGCCCTTCTGTGTGTGTTGGGGAGGGGTCTGAGATGGCTTTTCCCTGAGGCCCCTGCTTCACTTCCTGTTCAGGAAGGAGTTGACCCTAAGAAGCTGGATTCCCTGACCACAGGCTTTGGCTTTCCTGTGGGTGCTGCCACCCTGGCAGATGAAGTCGGTGTGGATGTAGCAAAACATGTGGCAGAAGACCTGGGCAAAGCCTTTGGGGAGCGGTTTGGAGGTGGAAGCCCAGAACTGCTGGGACAGATGGTGTCCAAGGGCTTCCTGGGTGAGTAGGCACAAGGAAACATGACTGGCACCATTAGTTACAAAGTTCTGAGCAGTGTCTTGAGACCAGAGAATTACAGAAGGCCCATGAGGAAGAGAGTTTCCTGAACACTAGAGTCTGGTCATAAGGAGTTTCAAAAATGATTTCATGGGGGCTGGGGTTGTAGCTCAGTGGTAGAGTGCTTGCCTAGCATGTGTGAGGCACTGGGTTTGATTAGCAGCACCTCACAAAAAAATAAAGATATTGTGTCCATCTACAACTAAAAATATTTTTTAAAAATGATTTCATGGGCACCTAGGCCTATGGATTAGACAGAAGACAGAGGTCTAGCCAGGTGTGGTGGTGCACATCTATAATCTCAGCAACTCTGGAGGCTGAGGGAGGAGGATCACAAATTCAAGAACAGCCTGTGCAGCTTAGCAAGACCCTGTCTCACAAAGGGGATGTAGCTCAGTGGTAGAGCATCCCTGAGTTCAATCCCCAGTACCACCAAAAAAAAAGAGGTTTAGACTTCTAGGCCTCTGCCACCATCATCAGGTCCAAGTAACACCAGAGGGACAGGCATTTCTGTTCTGCCTCTACTACATCTGTGGAAATAGCAAAATCTCCACTAGGACTTGCCTCCTGGGGCCTGTTGTTATATATCTGGACATAGAGCTCACCTGAGTGACCTTTTCAAGCATACACAGATTTCCAAGCTCCAGAAAGCACAAGATCTTTCTTCCTCTCTGCCAGCTTTTCTGATGAAGACTAAATGTCAGGGTTAGCTGGATGCAGGAAATGACTGGAGCTTTTCAGCAGGGTAGCAGAGGCAGGCACTCATGGCAGGGCTGGGAGAACAAGTGGTGATGCCACCTCTTCTTTCTTCTTTTAGGTCGCAAGTCTGGGAAGGGCTTTTATGTCTATCAGGAGGGCTCGAAGAATAAGAGTTTGAATTCTGACATGGATAGTATTTTTGCAAGTCTGAGGCTTCCTGCTAAGCCTGAAGTGTAAGTCAATTTGAGTGACTCAGGGCATGGAAACACATTTCTGACAGCCCAAAGCTTCCTGGCCCCTCTTCTATTTTCCTTATGGTCATCTGAACAGAGAGAATGTTCCTGAAGCTGGCACAGGCTTTCTGGGCATGAAGCCCTTGCATGTGCACTCAGTCTTGCAGGCATCAGGTGAGAGTGGACGAAGCCTGGCGAAGGCCCTGCCTGCTCTAGCCTTCCCTGGGAAGTCCCAGAGAGCAGCTGGAAGGGTGGTCATCCTAGGCTCCTTCACCCTCCCAGCTCTATCATCATTTGTGAGCACTTAATTATCCCCTGTGTGCCAGACCCTCATGGGTACTCGGTTTCATGTCAGTTAGGACATGGAACACCCCTTTTTTCCAAGGGAAAGCCTGGGCCTCCCAGGCTGTCTTCTTTGCAGAGTGAAAGGTGTGGTCCTGACTGGCCTCAGGGCTCCCAGCACCCCCCACACCCCACATTCTGCACTCTTGCTCTGCTGGCCTCCCCTGTTCCTCTGCCTAACTGTCTCTTCCTGTTGGCAGCTCCTCTGATGAAGATATCCAGTACCGTGTGGTGACAAGATTTGTGAATGAGGCAGTCCTGTGCCTGCAGGAAGGGATCTTGGCCACGCCTGCAGAGGGAGACATCGGAGCAGTCTTTGGCCTTGGCTTCCCCCCTTGTCTTGGAGGTTAGTCTGCGGGCTGGGAAGTCTCGCTTTATCCAAGTGCTTTCGTTGCTGCCTCCAACAAAGTCCTGTTTCTCTGTTCAGGGCCCTTCCGTTTTGTGGATCTATATGGTGCCCAGAAGATAGTGGACCGACTCCGGAAGTATGAAGCTGCCTATGGAAAGCAGTTCACCCCATGCCAGCTGCTCATTGACCATGCTAACAGCCCCAGCAAAAAGTTCTACCAGTGAGCGGCCCCCTGCCCTGCTCCATCAGTGCACTGACCCAGCTGCCGGCAGCGCTGCTGCAACAGTGCCGTCTGGGTGCATCAGGAAAGAGAAGGAAGACCAAGCCTGGCCTTGAGTTTGCTCCTTAATTAAAGTGCCTTCAGCCCTGACCATCTCCTTCCTGGTGAAGTCTGACTGTGAATTAGAGTTTGTACTTCATATTGGAAAGTGGAACCCACTGTGCTCCTTTTACAAACCCTGGAGCCCAAATCAGCAGCTAAGAACCATCCAGAGCCACTTTTGTTGCTTGTTCCTCCCTGAAGGCCAGTGGTGGCCAATGGTGATGAGGGCATTTCTGTACCCAACCCAACAGAGGACAACAATAAAAGCCAAACTATCACTCTCTGTTTGGTTCTTTTTCCTCTAACTGCTTAAGAGAGACTGTGATACCAGAAAGTAGGACTTTTTGTGCCCACAGCCATTTAAGCCTAAGTGCTTAAAGGCTTTGGCAGGGCTGCTCACAGGGGAAATGACTCTGGGTTCTGAGAGCAGCAGAAGTATAAGAGGCATGGTGTACCAGGATGCAAAAGGTACTTATTTCCCCAAACTGGATTTGTTATGCCTGTATCCATTTCCTTCCTTGGTGTGCCTTGTGCATGATTGCGTCTCAGGATGTCCGTGGCAGTCAGAGTTAAGCAGAGGAAATAACATTTCTCTGCTGCTCAGGAATCCTGCATGTGCTGGCTACCCCACAACAGGGAAGATAAAAATGCCCCTGAAGATGAGAGGTGGCCAGGAAGCAGCACAGAGGTGTGCTGTCACCTCATATCTCCCCACCCCACTCCCTGGTGTGCAGGGTCCTCCACTTGTATTCTGGCAGCAGTGTCCAGTTGGATGGACAGTGTTGGGCTCCTAACTGGGTCTGGCAGAAAGATCCACACTGAGTTACCAAGTGTGTGCAGAATCCTAATTCAAGTCCCATCACACTCCGTGCATTCTAAATTCAGATACTGCCCACTCTGCTCCATTTGCAAGTTCTTGAAGTATTTCCCTAGTCTCAGCCTCTACTGTTGGGACTGGCAGGCGGGAAGCTTAGCTCTGACATTACTAAGCACTGGTTGCTATTTGCTAGGAAGGCAATTGTAAAACAGTCATCTCGGAGTTGAGATTTCTGGATGAGCAGAAGACAGAATCAATTCTTTGTACCAAGGCCTTGAACAAGTTTCTTTTTCCTTTTTTTTTTTTTTTTTTTTTCTTTTTGGCATCAGGGATTGAACCAAGGGGCACTTAACACTGAGCCCCATTCCCAGCCCTTTTTATTTTTTGAAAAGGCATTGCCAAATTGCTGAGGCTGGCTTTGAACTTACCCTCAGCCTTCCAAGTCACTGGGATTACAGGCCACATCCAGCCCATGAACAGGTTTGTCTGTGGGGACCTGAGAGCCTTGGGCATTCTGTAATGCAAGAACATGAACTTGGGCCCAAGCTGTGATACTGAGATTTGACATCTGGGTCTTTTCCATCAGCAGCACCAGGTGGGTATAAATTATGTCAAAAGAGTAGGAGTGGAAGGGTTCTTGTAGGGCAGCAGCCCATGAGGGGCTTGAAAAGGGAGTGAGGGCTGCTGCCAGCTGCCTCTGGGAATATAAGAATAGACTATCTCCACACACCATTCCAAAGCCCCCTCCTGCCTAGAGACATGCATGGTGCCTGTTAGTTATTGTACCCCTCCCAAAGAAAGTTGCCAAAACCCAGAATTCCACTTGCACTATTCTTCAGTGGCCTAGCATTTATTTCACTAGTCCTTGATCTGTGAGAAAACCAAATGTCTCCATTTCTGTGTTCTCTGACTTCCTTCCCTCAGCAGGGTCAGCAGCATAGCTTAGCTACTCATAAAGGAAACACAGGAAATAAATATCTAGGCAGACTCAGTAAGGCAGAAGAGAAGGCTGCCACCCTGGGCCCTGACCCAGTGGGCATTAGAAGTAGTGTGGTTCTTGGGGTTATGGGGAAATCAGTGGCATGGACTTGTACACAGTGACCAGAGGTCTGGAACCAAGGAGGTCACCAGGCTCGGAATAGAACAGTGCAACAATCAGCTCTGAAGTACATGAATGAGTGCAGGAGTGAAAGGCAGGTTTTCCCAAGCTAGCCTCCTTTTCCCTCACCTACCTGTAGCTTCCTATACCAGTGACAGAAAGCCAGAGAGGGATACTAAGTGTCCATTAGAGCCCAATGCTGGGGGCAGGAGCCATGGGAGTGTGGGGTGGTTGACCACTGCTTGCCTCTAGAAAGGAGCAGCTGACCTAAACCCACCTGCTCTTCCACAAAGCAGTCTTCAGACACAGTCTACCTGTGAAGATGGATGGCTAGCTGTAGTGAGGAGCAGGAGCGAGGGTGCTAGAAACCACCGGGAACACCTGCCTCCCTAACTCGATAGGTCAGCAGCAGAGCTATGCTCTTCCTATGTTGTCACTCAGAACCAGACCCCAGAGGTAGAGCCTCTGACCGCTGTGACCAGGTTTGTACTTGATTCACCTGTGCTCAGGGCCAGGCACCTATGTCATGGAAAAGCAGAGGGAAAGAAAGGCATCCCAGAGACGCAAATTGCACCCCTGACTCTGGGACAGCCACAGGCCAAAAGCCCACAGCGCAAAGGACAGCGGGCACTTGGGGCATTTGTGCTTAAATTATGGGCCATCTTCTCCCCTTGTCTCTAACCTGAACCTACAGGTTGGAGAAGCATGAGATTGTGAAGGACTGCAGCACAGCAGGGGAAAGTGTCCGGTCACTGTGAAGGCCGCCTTTTGGCACACCACTACCCTTCCCTCTAAAAATCACAGTAAATGCTTCACCAGGTCAGGTACATGGTGTGCCTCCAACCCCCTCCCCATGTATTCTGCCCAAAGGCAAGATGTCCCCCTGCAGGGATCTGAGCCCAGAAGACCACCCAAAGTGTCTCCCCAGTTCACTTTGAGTGGCTGCCAAGGAGTCTTAGTCTTGGAAAGATTCTCCCACAGGCAGGACCTGCCTTTCTGGGAGGCTTTGTCCCCAGCAGAGCCATGACTAGCCCCCAGAACCTGAGCCAGCATTCCAGTTGTGCAGGGTCTGGCAGGGCAGTTCATATCTTGGGCCGCCAGCCTTTGATGAACTGCATGATCTTCTTGACCTGCAGCTTGGTGAGGTGGAAGTCGTCGGCCAGGATATCCTCACTGAGCTGCACAAAGATGCTTCCGTCAATGCGCTCTCGGGCGAAGAAGCTCACCACGTCCTCAGAGAGTCCAATGAAGCGCAGACTTCGAGAGACCTCCTCCAGGGACAGGGCGGACAGGTCTGCAGGGGGTTGCCAGGAGGGGGCATCCCGGCCTCCAAAGCCTGGAGCTCCATCCTGGGGACTGGCAGGAGGACCCTCCATCCGCCCTTGGGTGAGAAAGAGTCGGGTTCCTCCTGCCTCAGACCCCTGCAGAGCAGCTGGTGACAGTGGGGCAGGGACCTGCCTCAGCACCAAACCTTCTGGCTCAAAGGCTTTGGGGGGACCAAGTGGCGAAAGGCAGGGTCCAGGCCCAGATGCTCCCATGATTCTGGGCTCCTGACAGTGCAGCAAACCAAGCTCTGGAGAATTGCTCTGCCCAAGCTCGAAGGGATCCAAGGGCTCCAGGGCTGGTTCTTGCCACTCAGAGGATGACGGGGAAGAGGGAGGAGCAGCTGAATAGGCCTGGCTTGGTGAGGCTGGGCCTGGGGAATGTGCGGGGCTAGAGGTAGCCAGGGCGCCAGAGGAGGTTGTGGGCCCAGAAGAGGAGGCGGCAGGAGGGCCTGTGGGGTAGGTGGGCCCTGAGAAGGGGTTGGGAGCTCCTAAGGGAGCAAAGCGTCTCTGGGGGTGAGAGGGCTTGAACAGGGGAGGACAACCATGGTAGGTCTTGACTGGGGTGTCAGCCCCCAAAAGGGAGGGGGCTCGACCAGTCAGGGGCTCCGTGAGGGCCCTCGAGGCCTGGCTGGGCTGCGTGGTCGTGGAGGGCAGGGGTCCTGGGGGCGGGCGGCTGGAGGACTCGCCCACCTTGCAGTCTCCCCAGGTGCAAGGGTAGCAATAGAGGGAGTAGGCATCTGGTGACGGGGAGCCACTGCCATTGCGAGAACCCGACCTGTAGCAGAGACACAACACATAGGACAAGTAAGGCAGAGCAAGGCAATCAGGAAGGGGTCACATTCACAAGGCAGCAGACCACGGCTGTCAGTCAGAGAGGCCACCATTCCCATCTCAGCAACACTGGCCAGCACACCAGAACCCTGGGTCTGCCCTGTTCTTTCTTCCAGCACCCCCCAACACAGTATGAAAACACAAGCGGGAAATTAAACTAAATTAAGTAAAATTTGAAAAATAGCCAGGAGCACTCCCCAAGCAGAGTCCCAGGAGAGAACCAGAGCCGAGCTCTCAAACCCTCCTCATTGCTTAGGAAGGAAAGGAGCTGCTTAGGAAGGAAGAGGCAGAGCAGGGCACAGGCCGCACCCTCGGAACCTAGAGGAAAATGCCCCTTCTCAGCACTCCCCACCTCCCCTGCCTCCATGCACCTTTGGAGAACCCATGAACCAGGAGAAGGGAGGGACTTACCCATCCTGGAGGCCAGAGGAGTAGTAGGAGAGGCTGGAGCTGGGTGAGTGGACCGGCTGCAGCTTGGGGAAGCGGGGCGGCACAGGGGGGCTGCCTGAGAGCCGTCCACTGCCACCCCGCGGAGGCACAGGGGGTGCATTCAGGAGGCGGCACTCCTCTTTCACCTGCAGGAAGAGAGCCATGACCCCACTGTCAGGACGTATCTTCCCTTTCCAAGTAGCTGGGAGAGGGCTGCCTGGGACAGACACTGCCCAGGTTTCCCGAGAGGCTGCCTTGCTTGACACCCCAACTGCCCACCCAGTCACTCATCACCCCAGACTATTTCACCCACCCACACTTTTGCCACAGTACACACATCTATTCCCCTGTAAGTAGGTTTTTTTAAAACTCAGTTAAGCAGACATATTCCTTTCTCAAGAAAAAGAGGAAAATGGTGTGACAGAGGAAACAAAGGTAGCTGCCACCTGGATCCTTTCTTTATAGGTAAAGCACCTACACTTTCTTATAGATCAAGTACTTCCCGGGATGCTAATAGGCATTATGGGTAGGGAAATGTTCTGTGGACAATTATGCTTTGAAAACTCTATATTAAACAGGTTTCCTTAAAAGAAAAGAAGGAACAGGTTTCCCTAATGCAGACTTCTCAGAGCCTTGAACATGCCACTGCTCCGTGCTCTGTGCCTCCAGAGCAAGGAGATAAGGGTTAAGAATCACACTCAACATTTTCTGAACTTATTTTTTATCATGGGACCTTCTTTTTACTGGACGACTTAAGGGATTAGGGAAGCTTCTGGGTGACACTTTTCTGTGACAAATTCTCTGAGGTTGGGGGCGTGCTGGCATTTTGCCCCCACACCTTCCATGACACTCCCCCTAGTATCCCTTCCTACAAATACTCTTTTTTTGTCCTTTTCTTTCTCCCTTCCCCGCACCCTTTTGTCACCCTCGATCACCCCCTCCAGGGTTTGGGACTTTCGGAGCCCTCGTGAAAAGCTGGGCCGCCTCCTTTGATGATACAGCCACGAAGCTGGACTCCAGGCTGCACCCTAGTCCCAGGAGATTCACTCACCGCCTCTGATTTGGGAGGGACAGGAGGAGGCGGCGCTTCCGGCTCGCGACGCGGCGACCCGGCGGTCGCGAAAGAGATGAGGTCTGGCCCTGGGGGCGGCCGGACCCGGCCCTCGGCGAGGTTCTCCGGCGCCTGGTGCGCCCACAACTCCTCGTACGGGATCTCGGCGGGTGGCACGGCGGGGTCGGGCACACCTGCCCAGTCCGGGCTCACGTACTCCTCCTGGTCTCGGTCCCCGGAGGGCGCGGGCAGGGGCGGGCCGAGCGCGCGGGCGGGCCCCGGGGCGCGCGGCGCCGGCAGGCAGAGGCGCGCGCGGCGCGGGCTGGCGCAGTCGTCGTTGAGCTCGGCGGGCGCCTCGCGCACGGCTGTGGAATACTCGTCCGGGTCGAAGCGCTCGCGGCAGTAGGAGGCGCTGTCGCGCACCAGGCGCTCGACTCGCGGGTCCCCAGCCAGCAGGCCCTGCGGCAGCGCGAAGCGCGGTGTGTCGGTGAGCAGCAAGAAGTGCAGCGGCGCCGGACCCTCCCGGCGCAGCGCCAGCCCCAGCACCACGGTCTTGGAGATGATGCTGACCAGCTTGTAGCAGTGGCCTTCCCGCACGGGGTGCAGGTCGTAGGGGTTGCGCGGCGGCCGGCTGGGCACCAGCACGTTCACGGGCAGCCGCACGCGCTCGATGATGGCGCGCACCGTGTGCTCGCCCTCCTGCATCTGCAGCTCCAGCGGGCTGCGCGTACTGAAGCGGCCCTGGCACTGGAAAGGCAGGCTCAGGCTCTCATTGGTGCGGTGATTCATGCAGATGAGGCAGGGCATCTTGCCTTTGATGGGCCTGGCGCCCCCACCACCACCCGCAGCTCCCGCACCCCCCGGGCCGCCCACCCCGGCCAGCGCCCCGGCGCGGCCAAGCTTGCGCAGCAGCGTGGTGAAGCGCGAGCGCTCCTTGGTGGTCTTGGCACACAGAATTTCCGCTTGGCCCATGAGGGTGAGCTCGTCGCCCGCGTGCAGCGTGAAGTTGTACACCTCGCTGTCCTCGCTGAACTCGCCCGACACCACCTGGGGGTCCCACAGACAGGTCGAGGCTTGGCCAGGGTCCCAAGGAAAGCCACGCGGGGCTGTCCAGGTCAGGAAAGCTGCTCTCCCAGTTCTGAACCAGAGCAAGAGCACTGGACTGAAAGTCAGGAGACCCGCCTCCCATCCTGGAAAGGCCATGTGGAGGCTTTGCAATCTCATGGGTTGCCTGTGAGGGCCTTGAGTTACCTCATGTGATAGACAACTCTCACTTCTGAGAGTTGCCATGGGAGTCAACAGTCTAAGTACAGGGAAAGCATTCAATAAATAACAAACTTACTATAACACCTCTGCCATCTGGGTGATAATGTCCCACCCATCCAACAAGGCTGTGAAGAGAAATGAACTGATGGATAAGAAAAGGGCTAATTAGGGCTGGGGTTGTGGCTCGGTGGTAGAGCGTTTGCCTACCACATGCAAGGCACTGGGTTCAATACTCAGCACCACATAAAAATAATAAATAAATACAATCAAAGATATCGACAACTAAAAATATATTTAAAAAAAAAAGAAAGAAAAGGATTTATTAACCAGTAGTACTGGCCCATGCCTGTAATTCCAGCTGGGGGTGGGGAAGCTGAAGCAGGAGGATAGCAAATTCACAGCCAGTCTCCAGATGGGTAGGTAGTTCACTGGTAAAGCACTCCTGGGTTCAATTCCCAGTACCAAAAAAAAAAAAAAAAAAAAAAAAAAGGAAGGAAGGGTTTATTATCAGTAAAGAGCTATCTGCACAGAGACCAGGACTCCGCACTGTGTGCACACTACAGCCACACTTCACACATGCCAGTGGATGCTAGGGCAGCTGTGGTGCCAGGACAGGCTCTCCTGAAAGGTCTCCAAGTGGTGGCATGACCCTCCCACACACCACTCCTGCTCACCACCTGTCCTTAGGCCCTGCTCTTCAGTCATGGCCTGAAAGATGTGCCAAAAGCCCTCAGTGGGTTCCCAGAAGCCATTCTCCCTCCTAGACCCTAAAGGCACTCTCCAATCACTGTCAGGGTTGTTTCTAAGGGAGGGAGCCGTGGTGGGGAACACCATGCCTGGTGCCAGGAGGACTGACCTTGACACTGAAAGTGATGGCTTCCATCACAAAGATGCGGTCAGGAAAGACACTGGCCACCTCCTCCACGCTGCTGAAGTATCTCACCGGCTCCCGCACATCCCGGGCCTGCTCCAAGAGCTTGAACTTCCCTGCATAGGGGGACACAGGTTGCTGGGGCAGGCCTGCCTCCTTAGGGCCTGCCTCCTAAGAGCCCCCCAGGCCTTGCTTATTGCTACTCTCATCTCAGCCAGTCCCTCTGGAACTCAGGTGGGTAGAAGAGGAGGTGTGCTCCAGCATAGGTTCAGGGGGAGGGCCATCTAGCTCAGCCTCAGGGAGGAGGTGAGCAACCAGAGCCCAGCCAGCATCCTCGTGTTAGCATCTCTTGTCTTAGCCTCCCGAGCTGCTGGGATTACAGGTGTGCACCACCAGGCCAGGCAAGGGCTGTGTGTTTTGCTGACTCAGCAGATGCCCTGCAGACAGACTTTAAAGGAGTCTGTCTAATCTGTGACGCTGACACTTCATGTAAACTGTCTCACCTCACTGGCCACACATCTTTTATGTGCCCACCCACATAAGCACAAAGACAGGCTTTGAACCACCCTGCCATGGGAGAGATGGCCTCTTCCAGGCTTTCTCCATAGAATGAGTCTGATAAAGGTGAGGGAACAACAGATGGAGAGAAGACAAGGTGAAACTTCAGTTTCTGTAGTCCTCCTGCTTCACTCACAGTTCATTCATTTATGTCACAAACATTACTGGTGCACCCACTATGTGTCAGTCGCTGTGCTAGACCCTTTAAAGGGAACAACTGTGTGACTATGCCCTCCAGGAAATCCAGACACAGTGGGTGAGCCAATTAGTCCTTAATGATGGCAAGATGTGACAGGTGCTATGGCAGACTCATGACAAAAGAGCTAGAGGACTGCTGAGTTGGAAGAAACCTGCCCAAGAGAGGGTGAGAAGATCATTGAGCTGCACCTTAAGAATCAAAAGCACCAGACATAGTGGCGCAGGCCTTGTAATCCCAGTGACTTGGGAGGCCAGTCTCAGCAACTTAGCAAGACACTGTTTCAAAATTAAAAATTAAAAAAACAAAACAACACTAAGGCTGTAGCTCGTGGTAAAGAGCACCCTGGTTTAATACCCTCACTACAAAAAAAAAAAAAAAAAAAAAAAAAGGCAGGGAAAGGGACTTTATAGAATGAGCATTCCACATGACAAATGGCACAAACCAAGACAGGGACACAAACCAGATCATGTGCCCGAAATTGTGGATGCCGAGAGGGAGCACAGGAGGTAGAGTAGACAGAAACTGGGTTTGGAAAGGCTCTGGAGGGTGTGCTAAGGCAAGAGGACTTTACTCTGTAAGAAATAAGAGCCACTGGAGGATTTTAAGCAAAGACAGACCATGATCCGGGGGAACACTGTTAAGATAAACAGAAGACCTGTTGGATAAATAGTTCAGTAATAAGTTCTGGAGAAGATCCAGAGAACAGAATTTAAAATAAACAAACAAACAAACAAACCAGACCAGGAGATACTTGGAAGAGACTCCTCAGACTCAGGTGACAAGGAAAGAGGTGAAGGAAGGGACCAAGGATATTCTCAGCCCAAGTCAAGCACAGTGGTGCGCACCTGTAATCCCAGTGGCTCACGAGGTTGGGACAGGAGGATCGAGAGATCAAAGTCAACCTCAGCAAAAGTGAGACACTGATAAACTCAGTGAGATCCAATCTCTAAATAAAATACAAAATAGGGCTGATGATGTGGTTCCACAACTTGGGGACACCTGTTCAGAACAATGAATACCGTGCACAGGTGTCAGCCTCAGCTGTCAGAAGGTTTGATGGCTCAGGGAAGAAGAGTAGCTGAGGGGCCCTATGGGGACCCACATCCTAGATGAATGCCCACACTCCTCCTAGCATGAGCGCACAGTGTTGCACACAGTATGTGTATGGAAGGAGGGTTCTGGAGCTGGGAAAGTCCAGTCAGAAGCCTAAACTAAGATACCCCAGTCGCAGGCCATGGGGCAGGGAAACTGGGAAGAAACTGGGAGAGAAAGCAAGCAGGAAAGCATAAAAACAAGGGAAAGGCAAGAGGACATGCTGGACAGCAAGCTGGGAGGGGAAGCCCCATTCCTGCCCTAACTTCCCTGGGATGCTAAGGAAAGGGGTTTCAGAAGTGCCACAGCGCCAGAGGGCAGTAGAAATTAAATGGGGAAGGCTGGGGTCAGAAGGCAGGAACTCTGCTACCTTACCACCCGTGAGCAGTCCCCTACATCCGTAGCCCCTCCCCCATATTCATACACAACCCCCGCCCCCAACCACAAGCAGTCAAGCAGGGAGAAAGGCTCGCTGCCCCCTGTGGGGAGATTTGGAGCCAAGTCTGGGCTGAAGCCGAGGGAGGATGTGGCAGGGAAGATCGATGTAACCATGGCACCCAGCACCGCCCCCCTCGGCCGCTCAGCACCGGTCATTACTGGTGGGAGGAAGGAAGGGAGACCTCCTGGGAGTGATGCTTCGGCCCCTGGAAGCCTTCTCCTCCCCCCTGCGGCTTCCTCTCCTGCCTCTCCCCACGTGGAACACAGGGTCCCCCACCGCTCTAGGATTGTCCCACCCTGGCCTTCCTCTCCCTGTCCTGGTCGTCCCAGAACACATTTGCACTGCGCTGATCCGCCCTTCCATTCTGAAGCACTTTGGGGCTGCAGCAGGTCTGGTTCCAGGGCTCTCTGCCCAGCACCTGACCCACAGCTCCGTAAAGAAGCGCAGGTGCAGCTAGAGGGCAGAGCGCTTGCCTAGCATGCGCAAGGCCCTGAGGTCGATCCTCCAGAACCGCAAAAAGAAAGAGGGGAAATAATACGGTGGATGAAGCACGTCTTTAGAATCAGCCAGCCACCAGCCAGCTGGGTGACCCTAGGCAAATTATTTAATCTCGCTGGGCTGCAGTTTCCCGTCTGTAAAATGGAAGCGTTCTACGTGGCTCACCACGCGCACCTGCCAAGTGCTCCGCAAGGCACAAGTTCAGGCAATGCTGCGGAAGTGGCGCCACCTGGGAACGACGCACAGTCCCTCCAGCAGCACTGGCGGGGATCCTCTCAGCGAAGTTAGGGCCTCCCGACTCCCGGGGCCATGGGCCGCAACTTGGGGACCAGGGTCGCCAGGCCCGCCCTCCCTGTTCTCCCTTCCCCTCCCCCACTTGGCCGCGGCTCTCTCCGCGGTCCGCAGCCTGCCGCCCCGCCGGCGGAGCACCATTACTAATTCATCCCGAGGGCTCGGCGCCGGGTCTGCAGCCTCGTCCACCGGCCCCTCCCTCCCCTCCCCCGCAGCGGCCCAGCGGGAAGGCCGGGCTGGGGCGGCCACCCTCGGTAGGCCAGCTGTCGCCCGTTGCCCACACCTTACTATGCTTGCAGGGAGCATGGAAAGAGATAGACAAGGCGGGGCGCTGGGCCCATAGCTCCCTGGGAGACTTGGTTCCCCAGTTTTAATCTTGCAACTGAAATGGTAGCAGCCCCCGCTGAAGTCACATTTCCGTCACTGAGGGCTTCCCCCAGCCTTTGCTTTATCCCTAGAAGACCTAACACCTCCGGGAGCTACTGCCAGATCCTGAGGCTAGGGCATTTCCACTCGAGGAGGCCCCAAGGCCTGCAGCCAGGACAGAACCCCAAGTCGAGCAGCCCCTAGGGATAATTTCTCATCTTTTGTTGTGGTTGTGGGAGGCGTGGTGGCACCAACCCCACAGGGGGGTTGTAAAGAGGGGAAGTCTGTGAAAAGTCTGTCCCAGATCAAAGGGAGGCTGAAAGAGGTAGGGAATCTGTGAGGAAAGGACTGCAAGACTTTCCAACTCCAAGGGTTCTCAGCCTTTGTTGGGAAGTTGCACGAGGTGAAAAACAAGGGACTAGCTACCTAAGATCTGGAGCCTTAGTCTTGGGTAAGTTAAGGGGCGTGATGACTTTCTCGCAGGCTAGCTGTGAGGATGAAATGACAATGCCTGGCCCAGTGTCTGGAATGGCTGTTGAACCCTGGCTCAAATGGGGGCATTCTGGGACTGGACCACCAGACTCCCATCCCTCCCACACAAGGGACAAGGGCCCTGCATTCCTGGCATGGTGCAGCAAGCGCCAGTCCAGTAATCAGGACACCTGGGTTCTGGCCTTTCCCCTTCCCTCCCTTGCTGTGTCACCCTAGGTAGGTCACCCAGGTTTCATCATCTGCAAAATGAAGTGGCCGCTTTAATTGTTGTCGTCAGCAGAATCCTTTCTTCAAACAAAATCTTTGTTTTTTCCCCAAATACTGGGGATTGAACCCAGGGCTGCTCTATCACTGAATTACATCCACAGCCCTTTTTATTTATTTTTTTTTTTTGAGATAGGGATACCCTAAGATGCTGAGGCTGGCCTCAAACTTGAAATCCTCCTGCCTCAGTATCCCAAATTATTGGGACCACAGGTGTGCGCCACAGTACACAGCAATCTTATACAATCACCGTCATAAATAAAGGACTAAAAGTTTCATAATCTTTGAAATCTAGAGCTTTAACATTCACTTATGAAGCCAATCAAAGAAAACAGTAAGTTTAATCCCCAAACTGGGAAAACAGAATCAAAGCTGACAGAGATCCTGGGTTTCTGAAGGTTGTGATTGGACAGTACTGAGATCCTGGCAGGAGATCTTTTCTTTGGGGATCTGCACAAAAAAAAGGTTAATGAGGCAGCTCAAGGCATACACTGAAGGCCTTCGATTAGGGGAAAGATTTGATTTGTAGTGATTTAATCAATACCTTAAAATCTATTTTAAAATAAAATGCAAACCAAAGGTCTGTAAACCTGACTGCCACTTCTCCAGAAACCCAGGACTCTATAGAACAACAGGGAAACCATGGGGTTCTAACTCCCACCCTTACCCTAACTACCACCCTGCCAGCCATGTCCTTCCTCGCTCACCCCTGAAGCTTCAAGGAAAGGTGGTCACCAGCTGCTTCCCCTCCACCCTTGTCCCACCCCCACCCACAGTCTTTATGTCATTTGTCCCTGGCTGGGCACACCTGGGTACTGTAGGGGGATGTCAATCTTGGGCCCTATGACATAGTGGCCCTCTTCCAGGGTGTGGGCTGTCACCGTTGTCCACTGGCGGCAGGAGTGGATGAGCAGGATGTCTCGCTCACTGACGCCCTCAGCATATTCCCCTGGGAGAAGAAAAGGCAGAGGAGGAGGGAAAGGAAGAGGGAAGGTTAGGAGGGGCAGAAAAACAAGCAGGGTGAACTCCTCTGACCAAGACCCTGCCTGGCATCAACTCCCCATGATCTGATCCCTGTCCAGGTCAGCAATACTCAAGGGACAGGTGGCTACCAGCTGTGGCTTCTGGTCTGAGAGTCAGGCTTGAGCCTCTCAGAGCTCTGACTCCCAATGGGGCCTCCGCTGCCAGCCCAGCCGAGGCCCTCATTCATCATGGAGTGCTTGCTGTCCTGGCCTGAGAGGGGCTGGAGACTCCCAGTGGATGAGCACAGCTGCCCTCTGCCCTCCAAAAGCCCTCAGGTCTCCTGGGACATGAGAACAGCAAGTTTGAGGCACTAAGCAGAGGGCGTCAGGGGACTCAAAGAGTGGAACAGTGGCTTGGGCTGGGGGTGGAGTGAAGAAGACTGTACTGGGCAGAAAATGGGAGCTGAAGCTCAGGATCAGACAAATTCACCCCAGCAGAACCCTTGGTGCCCAAGTCAGTGCCCAGGCAGGCAAGGAGGGCCTTGTTGGGGCAGTAGAGAGGGTTGAGAAGGGGCTGTCCCTGTGGGTCCCAGCTGTGAGAGCTCCCTCAGAGTCACAGGTCCTTGAGGTCAGGAGAGTGACAGGGTTACTGGAGCTGATTCCTGGCTTTCAGTCCACGGCCATAGGCTATGAGCCCCTCAAAGGATAGGGGAGGAGCCCCTGATACCCCAGCCCCATCTCACAGAAGCCCTCTCTCTCCTGGCCCTTCATGAGGGGATGTGGTGGGGTGCCAGATTTAGAAGGCAGTAGTGGGAAACCCAGTCCAGGAAAGCAGCACTGGGGCCGAGGTATTGGGAGTTGGAAGGGGCCTGAGCCCAGGAGGCTCCAATCCCAGCAACGGTTTCCAGGGGAGCAGGAGGGGCAGCCCAGCTTCCAGGAGGCTGAAGGGGCAGGCATCTCCTGGCTGCAGCTGGTGGGCAGGGTGGGGGTGGGGGCTGGGGACGACTCCTTCCCAGTTCCCTCAGACACAACTTACTAAATTTGTGCCAGACAGCCAAATGGGAAACCTTTTACTCTGATGGCAAAGTCTCCATAAAGTGTGCGGCCTCCGTTAAGTGGGGGCTGGGGGGGCGGGAGTGGTATTCAAGGCCTGCAGTGTTCCTACTGGTGTGTGGTGTGGTGTGGTCTGTGTGTTACTGAGAGGGTAACACCTGAGTCTTCCTCCTCAACTCCTCACTTCATGGGACAGAGGAAGCTCGGGACTCAACAATCTCTTGCTAGAGCTCCAAAGAGCCCCTCCCATTTTTCCATAGGAACACAGGCCAAAGCCACAGGCACACCAATGGCCATGGGTCATGATCACCAACAGCTCAACCACATCTGCCCACAGAGAACAGTTCACCCAAACAACATCACTCAGACTCATGATGCCACCAAGGGGTCCATCCCAAGTGCAGAGGCACACAGGGACCTTCAAGGACATACCATCTGATGGCACATTCACACTCTAGTGGTGAGAACAGCCAGAGGCACACATTGACAAAACCGCTGGGCCATCACACCATTGTTCATTTATTGGTTCATTTAGTCCATGACCTTTGTTAGGCAAGGATGCCCTCCCTCTAGGAGCCTGTGGGGTGAGGACGAGAAACTGACCATTATAATGGGGTGCACAGCAGGAGACAAGACAGGTGCCTAGGGAGCCCCTAGAAGCTCTACCTAGACTGAGGAGCTCAGAAAAAACGCCCAGGAGGGGGTGATATCCAAGCGGTTGTGAGGGAAGTAGCCAGGAAGCACCGAGGCCAGCATATCCCATTTACCCGCAGACATACACAGCCTTGATGCCGACACCGACGGTCTCAGGACCACAGGGTGGCCATCAGGGCGCATCCCGAGAACAAGAGTGGGACTGCCAGGCGGCCCCGGCATGTACGCTCCCATGGGGAGTGCTCTGGGACACGCTGACGCTTTCTGATCCCACTCCTTGCGGCTGTGGGTCGGAGGAGGGGCTGCCGGGCCGGCGGAGAGGAGAGCAGAGGAGCCCCATTAGCATTCAGGGAAGCGAGTGTGCCAACGCGGGCCAAACCCCTATTCTTCTCACACACAAAACCCCCGGCCTGGCAGTCAGCCCCAGCTCCCGCCCCTCCCCCAGCCAAGCAACCCCTCTTCCCCCAAACGGTCCCCTCGATCCACGCAGCCTCCAGGCGTCCCCTCTCGGACCCCCATGTACAGTCCCATCAGCGGAGCCGCCGGGGACCCTGGGTCCTATGGAGAACTGGATCCAGAGGTCGGGGAGCGGGAGGATCTTGGGGAGATGTCTGGCGGCAGGGCCCGTTCAGTCGGGCCTCTCCGGAAGGTGGCCTGTCCGCCCCCAAGGACCGGAGGCTGCTCTCCAGGACGCCAGAAGAGGGTGCAGGAAGCGTCCTAGAAGGGGGCGAGCGGGACTAGGGGGTGCCAGAGCGGCGAAGACGGAGCAAGGGGCCCAAGGGATGCGGTAGGATGAGGTGAAAGGCCAGAGACAAAGGGACCTCGGGGGGCGCGGCCAGGGCGGGGGCTAAGGGGCATCGGGGAGAGGGGTGCACCGACGGGACGGGCGCGGCGCTGGACTGCACTCCGGGCTCCAGAGGGGCCAGAAAACTCTGTCCTGGGCCCTGTCCGGGGTTTCTGTCTTCGTGCGGGTCCGTGGGCCTAGGAGGCGGATCCGGGGCTCGTGGGCCCGGGGTGTCCAGGGGAAGCGCGCCAGGAGCCGCGCGGGCTCCGCGCTGGGGAGCCGCGAGGGCCAGGACGCAATCCTCCACGCGGTCCCGCCAGCACCCCGAGGGCCCGGATTTCCCCCACGGCCCCCGGGCCCCCTCCCCAGGCACCCCGGTACCTGGTCCGAGGCAGGCAAGCGTGGGCAGGCGGCAGCGGCTGACGATGAGGTCCAGCGGGAAGGCGCCCATGCTCCAGCGCAGGCCGGCCAGCCCGGCCGCCAGCTTCTCCATGGCATGGGCGCCCCGGGGCCGCCGTCCCGGGGCCCCGACGGCCAGTCCCGCGCGGCCGGGGCTCCGCGCCCGCCGCCACCTCCCGGGGCCGCTGCGGCGCTCCAGGGCTGGCAGCCCCGCCGGGCCGCGGTGTCACGTGGCCGGCCTCCTGCGGGGCGCCCGCCCCCTCCTCTGTCAGCCCCGCCGCCCCCGCCCCTCGCCCCGCCCGCGCCCGAAGCCAAGGCCCGCCCCCCGCCGGCCGCCGCGGGCGGCGCTGCCCTGCACCCAGGTGACAGCCAGTGACCAGGACCCGGCGGGGTTGGGGAGGCTGGGAGGAAAACCAAGTTCCGAAGCGGCATCTGAGGGCCCGGGTGGAGCTCGGCCTCCCTTTCCCAGCGGAATGTGTCTGGCCCCCCTTTACCCACCGGAGGGGTGCGGCGCCCCTCGGCGCCTCTAGGGCCACGACCTCCTGAAGTCCCCCAGATGGTCCTGTTCCACTACCAAAGCGCCTGTTCTGAGTTCGGGGGCTGCGAACCTATCAGCGGTCCCTGCTTCTGGGAGGCCAGTTTCGCAGAGCCGGGCGAGGCAGCTTGGTTGACCCCACTTCACCCAGAAGCAAAGAGGCGGAGGGGCAGATGACAGTCAAAACTTGAAACCAGGGTTGACTACAAATCTCATCGCCTAGTACCACCCACCGCTCCTCCTGGCGGACCACTCTCCTAGTTCCTGGCGCCTTCTTACCCGGGTTTCACTAGACCTTGCGACCATTCTATAAATGAGGAAACTGAGGCTTGGGCTCTTAACCAGTGGCGAGTCCTCTCAGGGGGTTATACATTTGAGATACACCCCCAAGCCTGCTCTTCCTTTCCATTTGTCTCCTCCCAACCCCTCTAGGCTCCAGCTCCGGCGCTCCCCTTGGGAAGCCCTTCCAGGAAGCTGCGGTGGCCTCGGCCTCGCTACCCCTGCTGAGAACCTCTTCGCCCTCTGTGTGTCTTGCGGCGCCCTCTGCAGGTGAGCAGTGGCTGGTGCAGGCCTGTAGCGGGACAGGCCGACGACGCTAGGTCAAGTGGGCCTTGGTCCCTTTGCTGATCCTTAAAGGGCTTCGTTGACTCCGGTCCTCAGCCTGCGGACTCTCGAGAGGACATACATACACGCAAAACCCTCCCTTCTGAGGTGACTGACATCCGGCCTGAACACCAAGAGAAGTGTCACCAGACAGGATGAACACAAGTTCTGAAGGGAAGAGATGTTTTGTATCACTGGCCCATCTGTTACACGAGGAAACTGAGACCCAGAGTGGGAGTGCTTGGCTCCACGGTGCACAGAGTGAAGGAGCAGAGCCTGACTGAAGGCTGGCTCCCACCCCAAGCCATCTGCCCTGCACACACCCCTGGCCGCCTACCACAGGGGAAGGCTTCAGCCAGCCCAGTGACTTGGGGTACAGGATCCAACCTCTCCTGGGGCTGGGGGTGGATGGGGTCATTCTCAGGGAAGTGGGAAGGAGACAGGTGGCAGAAAGGACAAAGATTGACAAGCTGGTGGTAGCATCTCATGCCTGTAATCCCAGTAATTTGGGAGACTGGGACAGGAGGATTGCAAGTTCCAGGTCAGCCTCAGCAACTTGGCGAGACCCTAAGCAACTTAGCAAGACTGTCTCAAAATTTAAAAAAATAAATAAATAAAAAGGGCTGGGATTGTAACTCAGTGGCATAACACCTCTGGGTTCAAACCTCAGTAACCCCTCCCCCCAAAAAAAAGGAAAAAGAAAAAAAAAGAAAACAGAAATAGGTGAAAATACAGGCCTCTAAGAAAGGAATGGAGGGGTCTGGAAGGAGGGTGAAGTGGCAAAAAAGGTCAGTAATGGAAAGGTTTGAACCTTAGGTTCATTTTTCTTTCTCCATAGGGTCTCTCTTGAGTAGGGTGACCACACATCATTCAAACTGGGATATTTGAGAGAGTAAAGGAGGTACTCACTGCCACTGCCTCCCTGCCCTGCCAGGACAGCAGGTGTAACTCAGATACCAGACAGCAGGTGTAAAAGGGACCTGGGCCATATGGTCCCATTGTCACTGAGCCCTAGACACAGACACCATCTCTCTTACTACATATTGCTGACTTGGCTCATCGATAGACCCCGATGCCACCTGTGCCCCTCACACCCACTGAGGCATCTGTAGGCATCTCCACCTCAACAGTCACACCTGAGCTCAGTCCTCTTATCTTCTATTGAACTAAGGACATCACCTTTTATGTGGTCCCCCAACCTGGAAATATTCTCCCCAGCCCTTACTTTCAACTAGTAATCAAGCCTGAGAAATTTGGCTTCTGCCGCTTGCAGGGAGCCCCTACCTCCAAAGCTGCTGTCCCAATCCAGCTTCGATTCCTCCTCCACTCTTCTCTCCACCTGGCCTCCCTTCATGTAACCCTGGCCTTTGACCAAAAGGGACAATAGAGGTGTGAGACATCAGGCAGATCCAACTAGATGGACTCATTGCCTCAATGTCGTAGAACATTCCAGTGCCTCTCCAGGGCTTTTTGTTGTTGTTACTGGGGATTGAACCCAGGGATGCTTTTCCACTGAGCTACATCTCCAGCATTTTTTATTTTTTATTTTGAGACAAGTTACCTAGGGCTTCACTAAATTGCTGAGACTGGCCTTGGACTTGCAATCCTTCTGCGTCAGCCTCCTGAGTATCTGGGATTACAGGCATGTGCCACCATACCAAGCTCCGTGAGGTCTTAATTGTTGGTGACCTCCAGGACCCTGACACAAATACCTAGACACATATGTCTCTTTTTTTTTTTTTTGGTACTGAGGATTGAACTCAGGGGCACTCCACCACTGAGCCACATCCCCAGCCCCATTTTGTATTTAATTTAGAGACAGCGTCTCACTGAGTTGCTTAGGGTCTCACTAAGTTGCTGAGGCTGGCTCTGAACTTGCGATCCTCCTGCCTCAGCCTCCCAAGTGCTGGGATTACAGGCGTGCGCCACCGTGCCGGGCTCACATGTCTCTTGATTGGCTCAAGACTCAGGAGCCTGTAGGAAGCAACTTGGCTTCACTTGGAGACAGAAAGGCATCCATCTTTACTGGAACTGGGAGAAGCCTGTCAGGAAGGAGGCCCGGAAGGCACTGTGAGGGTGGAAGATATTTGGCAGAGAAGCAGGACTGCACAGCTGGGGTAGCAGTGAGAGAGGCCAGGTGGCCTGTGCCTGGGCAGAGGGTCTGTTGGGGACAGAGAGGGTTGAAGGCCAAGGAAAGGGTTAGGCCACTAAGATCCCAGCTGCGCTGCTGTGAGCTCCCTCTGATGTGCAGCAGTGACAAGGACAAGGCGGTCCCCACTGGGAGAGGGGAGGAGAAGGCAAGAGATGTGAGGGGCCAGGGAGGAGTCCTGGCCCTCGAAGAGCCCTCTGCTGGCCCAGAGGCCAAGCCTTGGCAGAGCTGGCCCAGCTGCTTGTGTATGGCACAAGGCAGTCAAGAGGACTCAGGTTGTATGTCCAACACCCGCCACACCCCAGCTAGAGAACAAATGTTCCTTCCTGGGCTTGCAAACTGGGGGAGGCCAGGGAACATTTGGGTAAGGACCTCTGAGAATTCTAGGAAATATCGTATTTAACATTTTATTTCAGAAAATGCTATGTATAGGTAAATGGAAAAAATAGCATTATGCATACTGACACACTCCTCTCCCACCTTCAGCATTTACCCACCGAGGCTGGTCTTATTTCTACATAGCTACTTACTCCCCCTCCTCATGGAATGTTTATTTTTTGTTTGTTTTTGTAGTCCTGGGAATTGAACCCAGCCATTGCTAGGCCATTGTTCTCCCACTGAGCTACACCCCCAGCCCTCCTCATAGAATTTTTTCAAATAACCTTAGTGAGCTGAGGACAGTGGCGCACCCCTATAATCCCAGCAGCTTGGGAGGCTGAGTCAGGAGGATCGCGAGTTCAAAGCCAGCCTCAGCAACTTAGCGAGGCCCTAAGCAACTCAGCGAGACCCTGTCTCTAAATAAAATATAAAAAGGACTGGGGCTGTGGCTCAGTGGGTAAGCACCCCTGGGTTCAATCCCCAGTAATAAATAAATACATAAACTTTAGTGAGCTATAATTCACAGAGCAGGCAATTCATCCATTCAAAGTGTGCAGCTCAGTGCTTTCAGTATATTCATCATATTGTGCAAACTTCACCCCAGTCCAAGTTTTAGATATGTTCACTGGCCCCCCAAAGAATACCCATGAGCAGTCAGGTCTTTCCCCATCCTCTCCCACAGACACTAAGCAACCACTGATCTACTTTCTGCTTCTGTGAATTTTCTGATTCCACACGTTGTCATATAAAAGGGATAACAAAATATGTGGTCTTTTGTGGCTAGCTTCTTTCACTTAGCATAATTCTTCCAGGTCCATCCAGGTATCAGTATTTCATTCCATTATATTGACAAACAGCATCCCATACCGTGGATCTGTCAAATTTTGTCTGTTCATCAGTTGATGGACACTTGGATTGTTTCCACTTTTTAGCTACCATGAATGATGCTCCGTGAACATTTCTGCACCAGTTTTGGTGTGGATGAGTTTTCATTTCTCTAACCAGGCGTCTTCTAAGAGTTTCATAGTTTTAGCTCCTATATTTAAATCTAGTTCATTTTTGTATATGGCCGTGAGGTAGAAATCCAGCTTATTCTTCTGCATGTGGATACCCAGTTGTCTGGTACTATTTGTTGAAAGATTATTCTTTCTCTTATTTAATTGTATCCTTGTCACAGACCAATTGAAGCTGACTATGGTGGCTCTTGCCTGTAATCCCAGCTACTTTGGAGGATGATTGCAAGTTCAAGGCCAGCCAGACAACTTATTAAAACCCTGTGTCAAAATAAAAATTTTTTAAATGTGCTCAGTATGTAGCTCAGAGGTAGAAGAACATTCCTGGGTTCAATCCCCAGTACCCCAAAAATAAATAAATAAGTAATAAAAAGTTACAAATAAATCATATTAAACAACCAAAATAAAAACTCAAAACTCATCACTCCATTGTTACATTTTACTATCCTATGCTTTTGAGATTATTTGTGCTTTGAATTTGTATGATAGAAAACCTATATAATGGTATGTTAACTGTGCCTCTTTTCCTAACTCTTGTATTTAGTGATGTGATGTTGACAGCTTGAAATAGACCTGGGTGGGTGAATTTAAACCATAGAAATTGGCAAGCATGATCCCTCAGCTCATTCACCAGCACACCACTGTCGCTCACTGTAAAATAGGAAAAAAAATAGCACCCGCTTCATGTCAGATTTTGCGAAGCACTTCACAAACAGTCTGTATACACTTTAGAAAATGGTAGCTCTTATTATTATTTGTCTCCTCATCTCTGGTCTGGGCAGCAGCCAGCTGTACTGTCATTAAACATTTCTAAGGCACATGTGCTCTGGAATATTGCACGGCCATTAGAAATGACACTTACCAAAAAAATCGCAGTGAGATGGGGAAGGTTTTGTGGTATGTGGGGTTGTGTCAGAAAGGTCAGGACACATAGGAACTTGATATTTGATGTATGAATGAATGGGTGATCACAAGAGGAAAAAAATCAAAGGAAACACATTCTAATGTTGACACTGTGTCTGGGTTGTGGAATAAGTGATATTGTCTTTCTGTTTTTCAAATATTTTCCTGGGGCTTAGGGTGTGACTCAGTAGTAAGGCACATATTTAGCATATGTGAGGCTCCAGATTCAGTCCCCAGCACATTAAAGGAAAAAAAGTTTCATATACTGAAGAGAAATTTCTTTAATTAGAAGCAGAGAAGGAATGAGACCTGAGGGCCCTGAGGCCCTGCCCGGCTCTGACACTCTGAGATGTGAATATTCTCCACCAGGTGTTGCACTGAGCAGCAAAGGAGCAGCTGGGCTGGCACAGCACAACTGACCCCCACCGCAGAAAAGGCCTGTGGACACACTCCTGGGGACACTGGGGTCAAGATGATGGTTTGAGGGGATCACAGATCCTCCACTGCTGGGCACACCCTGTCCTCCTCACAGGGTACCTGTGGAGGTGACTCCCCTGTGCCCTCATTGGACCTAAGTTTCTTTGATAAAATAATTTTTTTTTTTTGGTACCAGGGATTGAACCCAGAGGCACTCAACCTCTGAACCACATCCCTAGCCCTCTTTATTTTTTATTTTGAGACAAGGTCTGTCTAAGTTGCTTAGGGCCTCACTAAGTTGCTCAGGCTGGCCTTGAACTTGCAGTCTTCCTGCCTCAGCCTCCCGAGCCATGGGATTACAGGCGTGAGCCACCGTGCCCGGCATAATAAATGCTTTCACTACCTCTTTATTTCAAATTTAGGCAACTATGGAGGGCAGCTGAACTATTATTAGACATTTCTAAGGCAAAGTACCATGGAATATTACATATTCATTAAAAATGACACAAAACTCGCATTGAACATGCATAACTTTTGATTTGTTCGGAGTTGTCTTTCATTTCTTTCACAATAGCTAAGTAATTTCCATGGGTATAGTTCCAACATTTTGTTTCAACTATGTTTTCTATTTTCCTTCAGGTTCTCTTTTACAAGACTAAAGATCAGATAATTTGTGGGGCATATGAATTAGGCGATAGTTAAGCCATTGAGTGGGGCCAGCTGGTTATGCAGAACTGTGGCTGTGTCCTCAGATGTCTGTCAGCTGCGGGTGGGCAGCAGGGATGTAGGCACACCACTCCCACTGCGATGGGTATAGAAAAAGGTGCCAGTTACATAAGGAATCGTGTGTGGACAACCAAGTTAAGTAGCGTTGTGGCTCTTATTTATTCCTGTGATGTTTTAGTCCCACGTAGAGTATCTTCTATTTATTATTGAGCGACCTGATAGTGCATATCAGTAGCCTTAAAAATGTGTGTATGATCCAAAATGTGCTCTGATGTTAGCTGCAGATTTTGGTAGATGACCTTCATTGAGAATGAGTTTGACTGAGGATGATGTAGAGATCAGGGAAGTTCCCTGCTGTTCCTACTATTTATTATTGTTTTTGCCTCTATTCTTTGCTCTTTGATCTATCTTGCTTGCCTTTTAAATTTTTTTCTTTTGTGGGACTGGAGATTGAACCCAAGGGGGCACCTTGCACTGAGCTACATCCCCAGCGGGGCTGCTGGTGTTTCCCTAAATTGCCCAAGCTGACTTTGTACTTGAGATGCTTCTGCCTCAGTCTCCCGGGTAGCTGGGATTTACAGGCATACGCATGGCCTCTCTCTCTCCCTTTTTTTCCCCCCCTTTTTATTCATTTATTTTTTGACACGGGGGATTAAACCCAGGGGCACTTTACCCCTGAGCCACATCCCAGCCCTTTTTATTTTTTTATTTAGAGTCAGGGTCTCACTGAGTTGTTTAGCGCCTTGCCCTTGCTGAGGCTGACTTTGAACTCCCGATCCTCCTGTCTCAGCCTCCCGAGCCACTGGGATTACAGGTGTGCACCACCGCGCCTGGCGATTCTTGTAAATTCTGATTGTTCTAATTTGCAACATTCGTCAACATTTCATATTATGAATCTATAAAAAATTAATTGCACATGTGTGAAATCTGTATTTCAATACTGTTGAAATAGGCATATGAAATAAAGAATTTAAAGGAAAAATAAGCCTGGGATATAGCTCAGTGGTTAAAAAAAAAAAAAGTTTAAACTCCACCGGGCCCGGTGTTGCATGCCTAGAGTCTCAGCAACTAGGGAGGCTGAGGCAGGAGGATCTCAAGTTTGAGGTCAGCCTGGGCAATTTAGCTAGATCCTTTCTCAAAAAATAAAATAAATAGGGCTGGGGATGTAGCTCAGTGGTGAGTACCATGGGGTTCAATCCCCAGTTCAAAATAATAATAATAATAATTTTCAAAATAAAATTTAATGGGCTGGGGACATAGCTCAGTTGGTAGAGTGCCTGCCTTGCAAGCACAAGGCCCTGGGTTCAATCCCCAGCACCGCAAAAAAAAAAAAAAAAAAAAAACTCAAAATAAAATTTAATGATCGGCTGGGGTTGTGGCTCAATGGTAGAGCGCTTGCCTCGAATGTGTGGGGCACTGGGTTGGATCCTCAGCACCACATAAATAAATAAAATAAAGGCATTGTGTCCATCTACAACAAATAAACAAATAAAGCCTGTAATCCCAACGGCTCAGGAGGCTGAGGCAGGAGGAGTTCAAAGTCAGCCGCAGCAATTTAACCAGGCCCTAAGCAATTCAGTGAGACCCTGTCTCCAAAGAAAATACAAAATAGGGCTGGGGATGTGGCTCAGAGATTGAGTGCCCTGAGTTCAATTCCAGTTACTAAAACAAAATTAATGAACAATAGATAGGACCTGGATAGATAGTATTTATGGCTCTGGGAGGGTGTTTAGCTTTCTTCTCCAGATTTAAGACCTGACATTCTGAAAATGGCCATAAATCCTAGGAGTTGACATACTGGAATACCATTTGAATCAGGGCAGCAAAAGGAGAGTGAAGCCCCATTTCCAGTGGAAGGGAATTGTTTCCAGCACAAAAACCACAACATGGTTGAAACTTACATTCAGACAGGCCAACAACCAATTTGCTCTCACCACCACCCACTCTGCATCTGTTAGTACCAACCTCCTCCCACCAAGCAGCCAAACCTGGTAGTCAACAACCCAGAGCCCTGACTTGCTGCTCTTCTCAAGCCAAGAAGTTTACAGAACTTGAGGGAGAGCCCCCACCTGGTCACCCTCCTAGTGACTGGATGGCTATCAAGAACAGCTTCTTGGAAAAGTGGATTTATCCTTCATGTTATGGTCCTGTCCTGACAGGTGCAGACGCTCAAAATTCCCTGAAATCACTGGCTGTTATATGGCCTGAGAATTTCTAATGTACTTTGTGTATTTATTGTTATTATTATTATTAGCATCATTTTGTGGTTCTGGAGACTGAACCCAGGGCCTCACACTTGCTAGACAAGTGCACCTCCACTGAGCTACAACCCCAACCCTGAAACACAACTGGTTTTTGAGTGTTGGTTTTGTATCCTGCAACTTTACTGAATTTATTAACTCTAACAGTTACTCTGTGGAATCTTCAGGGTTAACTTCATATAGAGACTGTCATCTGTGATCAAAACTAGTCCGACTTCTTCCTTCCAGTTTGGAGGACTCTTACTTATTTTCTTGCCTAATGGTTCTGGCTAGTACTGTGTTGAAAAGAGGTGGTGAGAGTGGGCCTTCTTGCCTTGTTCCTTATACACACACACACACACACACACGTAGATATTTAGATGTTGATAGACCTTTATTTTATTTATTTATTTATATGTGGTGCTGAGAATCGAACCCAGTGCTTCACACACGCTAGGCAAGCGCTCTGCCACTGAGCCACAACCCCAGCCCTCTTGCCCTGTTCTTGATCTTAGAAGGAAAACTCTGTTTTTCTACATTAAGTATGATGTTGATTGTGGGCTTTTCAAATATGACCTTTACCATCTTGAGATAATTTCCTTATATTTCTAATTTGCTGAGTGTTTTTATCCTATGATGTCAAATACTGTCAGGTGCTTTTCTTTTGCATCCACTGTGCTGATTTGGTGATTTTTGTCCTTTGTTCTGCCCAGGTGGTGTATTTACTGACTGAGTTTAGTATGTTGAACCATTCCCAGGGATAAATTCCACCTGGTCATGGTGTATGATCCCTTTTCTTCTTGAGGTACTGAGGATTGAACTAAGGGATGCTCTACCACTGAGATATATCTCTAGCCCATTTTTGTTTTGTTTTGTTTTGAAATAGGGTCTTACTGAATTGCCCAGGCTGGCCTACAACTTTCCTTCTTCCTGCTTCAGCCTCTGGACTATAACTGGGACTACAGGGGCACCTCCAAGCCTGGTGGTGTATGATTCTTTTGACGTACTGTTGAATTCGGATGGCTAATATTTTGTGGAGGGTTTTGGCATTGATACTCTTCAGGGATATAGGTTTGCAGTTTTCGTGTGGTATCTTTGTCTGACTTTGGCGTCAGGGTAATGCTGCCTCATGAAATAGGTTCGAAGGTGTTCCCTCTCCTTTCAATTTCTGGAAAAAAATTAGGATTGTGGTTAATTCTTTTTTAAAATATTTGGTAGAATTCTCCAGTGAGGCCACCTGGGTCCTAGGATTTCTTTGGGGAGGTTTTTGATCACTGCTTCAACGCCCCCTCTAGGTGAAGTTCTATTCTTCTTTTCTATGTTTCCAGGAAGTATCCATTTCTTCTAGGTTATCCAATTTGTTGGTGTATAACTGTAATAGACTCTTACAATCCTTTTTATTTCTGTGGCACCCATTGTAAGATCTTCTTTTATTTCTGAGTCTAGTTATTTCAGTCTTTATCCACCTATGGGACTTTTGGGGGGTATTGGGGACTGTGTGGTACGTCGTATTATAGTTTTACCACAAGAAAAAGCCTAATGTCCGTCTGATTTTTTTTCGATTCATGAATCATTGAAGAGTATGTATCTAATTTCCATGTACTTGTAAAATTTCCAGTTTTTCTTCTCTTATGGCTTTATAGTTTCATTCTATTATGGTCAAAAAGATACTCTTTTTTGGGGTGCTGGGGATTAAACCCAGGGCCTTGCCCTTGCTAGGCACATGCTCTACCACTGAACTACACCCCCAGCCTCAGAGGAGATACTTCTTATGTTTTCAATATTTTTAAACTTATTTCGCTGGGCATGGTGGTACAAGCCTGTATTCCCAGCAATTTGGGAGGCCGAGGTAAAGGATTGTAAGTTTGAGGCCAACCTCAGCAACTTAGCAAGGCCCTGAGCACCTTGGTGAAATCTGGTCTCAAAATAAAAAATAAAAAGGGCTGGAGAATGTAGCTCAGCGGCCAAGCACCCTGGGTTCAATCCCCTTACCAAAAACAAAGCAAAACAAAATGTATTATTGAAACTTGTTTCATGTAATGCTATTTTATAAATGACAATAGTCTGGGTTTTTTTTTTTAAGTCCCATATTAAGTGAAACTACTATAGTATACACACTTCTTTTTCCTCCTTTAACATACCAAGGATTGGACCAAGCCACATCCCCAGCCCTTTTTATATTTTATTTAGACAGGGTCTCACTGTCTCATGTTCTAAAATGCTGCTTTATTTTTATCACAAATGTTCCCAGGTGCCATGGCACATGCCTATTATCCTAGGATTTTGAGGTGACAGTCTTGTGGAGGTGGGGATTGAACCCAGGGCCTTGTGCTTGTGAGGCAAGCACTCTACCAGCAGAGCTATATCCCCATTCTGAGACCTTTTGCTTAAAATACAAATTAAAAGGACTGGGGCTGGGGCTGGGATTGTGGATCAGTGGTAGAGCACTTGCCTGGCATGTGTGAGGCACTGGGTTTGATCCTCAGCACCACATATAAATAAATAAACAAACAAAAGGTCCATTGACAACCAAACAAAAACAGGACTGGGGATGTAGCTCAGTGATAAAGTGCCCCTAGGTTTGTGAGAAGTAGAAAGTCCTGTGATCCATTTCTAGAATAAATGGATTCCCAGCCCCTTGACAAACAGGGAGTGAGGGGAGGGGGCCGGCCTGACCAAAAAGATAAACTTCAAAATTCACTCCACCCCGGAAGGACCAGAGAAAACAAAGGGAGATGGGAACAACTAATGGTATATTTCTTTAACTAACCCAATTGGAGACAGTGCAACCTAGGGAAGATTGTGTACTCAGCCAAGGAGGAACGGGTGGGACCTTGCACCCTAGGGGATAAAATTCTGATTATAACAGGCCGGGCTGTGCCTGCCCCCCAGACTCCTGATCTTGCAAGCTTGTCAGCAAAGCCTCCTATTTTGCTGTACATGAGTCTCTTAGTCTGTTCTTCGGGTTTAGACAGGTGAGCTGTATTTCTTTCTCACAGGTCAATTCCTGGTACCCCAGCACCGCCACAAAACTAACAAATGCACAGAGTGAAAGTGGCCCTTCCTAAGGGGTGTTCAGGGGAGCTGGAAGCCACTGGGGTTAAATCTGTTTTTTCCTTCCTGCTAGTTGTATGATCCTGTCAAGTAATATACTTTTGCTGAGCTGCTGTTTATTCATTTGCAAAATGGGGACACTAACATGTACCTTCTGGGGCATATATCCTAAACCAGGATTAGTTGAAATCTGATTATAAAGTGTTGTTTAGTTCCTTCACTTTGAGGGCTTGGGCAAATATCTCTGGGGATGCTTGGAAGCCTTCCATGACCCTGAGAAAATGCCGCAAAAGCTGGGCACAGTGGCGCACACCTTTAATCGCATCAATTTGGGAGGCTGAGGCAGGAGGATTGCAAATTTGAGGCCAGTCTCTGAAAGGACTGGAGATGTAGCTCAGTGGTGAAGTGCCCCTGGGTTCGATTCTTAGTACCAAAAAAAAAAAAAAAAAGAGAGAGAGAGAGAGAGAGAGAGAGAGAAAATGTCTGCTTTGTACTCCCCTTTCCTCCTTGTGGATTTTCCAGGAGGAGGCAGGAAAGGGCAGCAGAGACCAGGTTTATTCATTCAACAAGAACTTAAGTAGCACCTTCCAAGCACCGGCTGGTGTTCTAGGGGCTGGAAACAGCAATAGACAAGATGGAGCTTCTGCCCACGTGAAACCTCCATCCTCGCAGGAAAACAAGCAATACACAAGGAACAAATTGTTGTTGCCGCTGTTATTTTGCAGTGTTGGGCTGGGCCTGGTGCATGCTAGGCAAGCGCTCTACCACCGAGCTTCCTCCCCAGCCCTGAACAAGTAATTTTTCATGTCAGCTGGTGGTAAGACCTATGGAGGGGAAAAAAGAGGTGAAAAGGGCAGGGAATCCAGAGCTGGTGGGCTGTCACTTCTATTCTATTTGAGTGACCAGGGAAGGGCTTGGCAATAAGGGGACATTTCGGTGAGACCCAGAAAGAAGTGAGAGTGAGCCAGTGAGGAGGGGGACGAGCATTGCAGACGGAGGGACCGCAAGGGCAGGGCTTCTGCCGCAGAGCATGCTTGGTGTGTTTGGGTCAGAACAGCAAAGGAGGCGACAGGTTTAGGACTGCAGATTTCCTTGAGGTAGATTTCAGTGCGTCCAGCAAAACTGTTACATGGTCTAAACATTTTTGGTTTTTGATGCCGAGGATTGAACCCAGGGGTGCTTTACCAGAGAGAGCTCTACCCCAGCCCTTTTCATTTTTTAAGACATTTCTGGAGTCTGGACTTCCAAGTTCACAGTGCTGGCCTGAGGTGAAGGCCGTCTGGCTGCATCGTCTACAGGGGAGGAACACAATGACCTCAACATGGCAGAAGGGTAAAAGAAGGCAAGAGAGACCTCTCCTTCAAACTTGAGCCCTTTTATAAATGCCTAATGCCACCCACGTGGGCTGCTGCCTCATGACCTGAGCCCCTCTTAAAGGGCCACCTCTATACTTGTGTAGAAAGTGCAGGCTCTAGGTTCAATATCCAGAACTGAAGAAAAAAAGTCACCTCTTAGTAACATCATCTTGGAGACCAGGTTTCCACACACAAATTTGGGGGACATGTTCAGGTGGCAGCACTTTCCTTCTGCTTCCCTATTTTTAGCTTATTTCCACACGCCTGGATTTTTCACAGTGCCAGGTACCTATATATACCAAAACTTGTGGGATCCTTCAGGCCTATTTTCTATTTTTGTTTTTGTTTTTTGGAATTGAAGATTAAACCCAGGGGTGCTTTACCATTGAGCTACACTGCCAGCCCTTTTAATTTTTTTCTTTTGAGACAGGGCCTTGCTAAGTTGCTGAGGCTGACCTGAAAGTTGGAATCCTCCTGCCTCAGTCTCTGTAGCTACTTGGATTACAGGCATGTGCCACCATGCCTGGCTTCCATTTTCCACATTTTAAAGACTTAGTTGTGGGCTGGGGCTGTGGCTCAGTGGTAGAGCGCTTGCCTAGCATGTGTGAGGCATGGGTTCAATCCTCAGCACCACATATGAATAAATAAATAAAATAAAGGTATTCTGTCCATCCACAACTAAAATAAGTATGTAAAAGACTTAGTTGTTCAGTTTTTCCACAAATAAAAATTCTAAAAAATTCTAAAAATTCTGATTCTTACTTGCAGACTTGCAGATGTCTCTGCCCCCCGCTTTTCTTTTTTTTCCTTTATAGGTTTATATTTAATTAGGGGTGGGAATGTAGCTGCTCAATGACACAGTGCTTGACTAGCATGTGTGAGGCCCTGGGTTCAATCCCTAGAACTGGAAAAAAAATCCCTCTACTGCAGTTTTCGTGGCAGTTAGGGGACAGGATTGAATTACGTGTGGCTATGTTTATCATAAATTCTTTTTTTTTTTTTTTTTTTGGTACTGGGGATTGAACCCAGGGCACTCGACCAATGAGCCACATCCCCATCCCCAGCCCTATTTTGTATTTTATTTAGAGACAGGGTCTCACTGAGTTGCTTAGGGCCTCGCTGAGTTGCTGAGGCTGGCTTTGAACTTGCAATCCTCCTGCCTCAGCCTCCCAAGTGCTGGGATTACAGGCGTGCGCCATGGCGCCCGGTTTATCATAAATTCTTAATGGATTTACAGCAAGACTCTTTCTGCATACTGAAAACGTGCAGTCCCTAGAAATGCCACAAGGTGGCAGATTGACTCCACATTTAAGAGCTGGATTTTGAGTCCTGGTTAATCCAGATAGGGAAACCACAAATTTGTAGAATATTTTACTCGACTGAGTTTTGGAGGGCTAGTCCACTTTATAGAGACAAGGAATCAGCCTAGCAAGTTGGCTCATACCTGTAATCCCAGCAACTCTGGAGGCTGAGGCAGGATGATGGAAATTTCAAGGCCAGCTTCCCCAATTTAGGAAAACCTTGTCTCTAAGTAACCTAAAAAGGGATGCAGATGGGGGTATAGCTCTGTGGTCAAGCGCTGCTGGGTTCAATACCCAGTACCAGGGAAAGAAAAAAGTGTAGGTTGGCCCTACTCAAACTATAATATGGGTAAGATTCACCTGGGCTCCTGTTTAAATGCAGATTATAAATGTGCTGAAATTCTGCATTTCTAACAATTTCCCAGGTGATTCCAATGCAGGTTGATCTGGGGAATACACTTTGAGTAGCAAGAGTGTAGGCCCTGGTTCACTAATGTGGCTGCACGCAGAAATTACATAGTATGTTAAAAGCAACACAGAAATCTCACCACAGAAATTGGTTGGAATGGGGAGTAACTTTGGCATGGTTTTTTAAAAGCACACTCCAGCTGACTCTAATGTGCCATGAAATTTGAGCACAACCAGCATTCGGGACACTTGTCACTCCATTTGTCCACTCAGCACCTAAACCCTCCCATCTCAGGTGAGAGCCCACCTCCCACTATTGACAGGAAAGTCAAGAGACTCTCCCTTCCCCCACTCCAGTTTGGGCTTCACCAACCAACATAACCAGAAGCCACTGAAACAGAAGTAGTGGAGGACACATTGTGTGCACTTTCTCAGGGTTCTGGCACTGGTGGCAGCCACACGGCTTTCAGAGGCAGCAGGGTCAGTTATTAGGGCCCGATATCTGTGCCCAACAGCAGTGACTGTGGCTTCTGAGCCCAGCTGTGAGCATTGGTCTTAGCTGCACAGACTTTCGGACTGGTTCTGAGCCTGTGCAGTGGCACACATCTGTAATCCCAGTGACTGGGAAAGCTGAGCAAGGAGAACCATAAGTTCAAGGCCAGCCTCAGCAATTCAGTGAGACCCTGTCTCAAAGTTAAAAATGAAAAGGGCTGGGAATGTAGCTCAGTGGTAAAGTGCCCTGGTGGGTGGGGGAAGCAAAGATAGTGGACTGAGACACACATCATTACCCTATGGACATGTATGATACATGAATGGTGTGAATCTACATTGGGTACAACCATAGAAATTAAAAGTTGCATCCCATTTGTGTACACTGAATCAAAATGCAGCCTGTAAAAATAAAAAGAAAAACATTTTTAAAATTAACAAAAAGGGCTGGGGATATAGCTCCGTTGGTAGAGCGCCTGCCTCACAAGCACAAGGCCCTGGGGGTCAATCCCCAGCACCGCAAAAAAAAAAAAAAAAAAAAAAAAAAAAAAAAAAAAAAAAAAAATGTGTTCTTGGGGCCTGGGGGTTGGGTGTTACTTTATATAATTGTGAACACACATGTGCACACACACTCATGGCTATTCGGTTATTTTTATAATAGAAATTTTAAAACTCACTTACACTGGGTATGATGGTACATGCCTGAAATTCCAGCAACTCAGGAGGCTGAGGCAGGGGGATCAAAAGTTTGAGGCCAGCCTGGGCAATTGAGACTGTGTCTCTAAATAAATAAATAAAAAGGACTGCGGATTTAGCTCAGTGGTAAGTGCCCCTGGGTTCAATCTCCAGTACTATAAATGAATAAAGAAAAACTTGCATAAAATAAATCTGTGGATCAATTAATTGTTATAACCTTATAAGTAATACCAATGCTAGAAGATAGGATTTGGCATCCTGGGAACCCTCCACATGCCCCTTCCAGTCATAATGCTCCCTCTCTGCAAAGAAGATAATCCTACTTTTAGGGCAAACATTTCCTTAATTTTTTAAAAATAATACATGACCTCTGTACCTTCCTAACCACACTATAATTTAGTTTTGTTTACTTTTCTTTCTCTCTCCCCATTGAATTTTTTTTTTTTTTTTTTTTAACCAGGGATTGAATTCACTCAACCAGGGACACTCGACCACTGAGTCACATCCCCAGTCCTATTTTGTATTTTATTTAGAGACAGGGTCTCACTGAGTTGCTTAGGGCCTCGCTAAGTTGCTGAGGCTGGCTTTGAACTAGCGATCCTCCTGACTCAGCCTCCCAAGTTGCTTGGATTACAGGTGTGCGCCACCACGCCCAGCCCCATTGAAATTTAATTGTTGAAAAGGCTGGATCAATTGTCCCATAAAGTTTATCAGTCTGGATTTTGTTGATTGATGTAGTTTAATGTTCTTCTGTCCTCAGATTTCTTACAAATTGGCTCTTAGATTCAGATTACAGATTTGATTTTTTTTTTTTTTGGCATGGCCTCATCATAAATTGTGTTCTTGGCTTTTCATTGTGTTTTGTTGGATTTCTGTCTTTGTGATGTTAATAGCTATTGACTTTGTCTACATCCATTAATTCATTAAAGGTTGCAAAATAATGATTCTATCATTTCTTCTTTCTTTGTTGGAATACATCTCTATATAGAAACTTCATCTAGTTTACTAGTTACTTAGTATAGTTCATATAGGTAGGGCAAGATAAATCCCTGAATCTTTACCCACAGGGGAGAGTATATGGGGAGAATGTTTCCCTGACACCCTCTGATAGTGACCAATCAGATGTGTGTGTGTGTTTGGGATCATTATGAACATGTGGGTTTAAACTTTTTTTTTTTTTTTTTAAGAGCAGTACTGGGGATTGAACTCACGACCACTGAGTTATATCCACAGCCCTTTTATTTTTTGAGACAGTGTCTCACTAAGTTGCTGTGACTACAGGCATTCGCACCTGGTGATTTAAACACTTTTGATATGTTCTAACTGTCCACCTTTGGAGTGGGCACATTCAAGGTAGTTTCCAAGCCCTATTTTGTGTCCTTACATTCTGAGTTTGTTGTCTGATGGGACAAGTTCTTTCAGGCCCAGCTTACACATTTCCTATCACAAACTTGGAATCTACCATTTCAAGCAGCTCTGGTTTCTTACAGTGGGAAAGGGAATTTCCTACTGCTCTGAATACCACAACCTTCGTGGAGTTCACTGCAGTTGCCTCTCGCTCACTGGCCATTGGGGTGTGAAAACCTAGCCCAGTTCCAGTGCCTGCTAAGTTGGCCCACAGAGCCAGGAGGGGCAGCAGGTTGTTGCAGACGCCCCATGAGTTCCCTTGGCCTTTTCCTGCATACATTGATACTGAGCAGCCTTTGTTTTTGCCAGGCTTTGGCCCTGCTTGCATTTGGGGCTTTGTGGGAATAACTTGTCATCTACTTTTGCTGCTTGCTGCCCGTGGGGTTTGTTATCCTAGATGCTAGGTTTTTATACCAGAATTTGAGGAAAATGAAAAATTCTGCCACTGTGGCCAACTTTTCATTGAAATCCCACCTTCCATCCTTTTAAGAGATGTCCTCCACTGCTCAAGTTAGCTAAGGTTGGTTTTTATTGTTGGCAGCTATGAATAAAAACTGATAGCAACAGAGCTTAAATTAAGCCAGTGGGTGGTGGAAGCAAAGATTTTGTTTCATGAGCTGTTTTGAGACCTGTAAATTGCTGAGTGGATGGACAGCACTTTGGTCCAATTCAAGACTTTTGTGTGTTGGAGCCTGAAGAAGGACCCACCTGCTGGATCAGCTCACCACTACTTCCCTAGAAATGTACACAGTGCCAACCATGACAGATCCTGGAGGCAATGGGGCCAGCTGAATTCATGGAGAGTAACGGGGTGTAGTGGGTGATCAGTAAGGAAATTACCAGAAGTTCCGGAGAGGGGACAATTGCCAAACTTTAGTAGTAGACATGCCAGGGGAAGAGGTGAAGTAACATAAACTCAACAGGGCCAGGTGTCTTGAGGGGCAAGACTCATCAGCAGTGGCAACCTCAAGGGTGGGTGATCAGAAATCAAGAGAAATGAATAAATGGGAAGAAATATTTAACTTCCCTCATGTGCAATCTAGAGCTTAAACTATGAAAGTAATCCCTATCCTAGGAATTTATTCCTTAAACAATTCTTATCCAGGTGACATTTCAGTAGCCTGTTGAGAGAAAAAGTAGAGTTAAGCCTGGGTTCAGAAGAGTGAGTAGTCCTTGCTCCAGTGTAAATGTGGGGACACAGGAGCCAGGCTATGGGGTAACTTCAGCTTTACCCTAGCATGCCAGCCAGCTCACCTGCAGGGAACACTCGCCATTCAGCATATTCACCGTTGCTGCAAGTCTGCCTTCAATGCCCACGACGTTTATGTGATTCACTATGCAACACTTCCATCTTCAGTGGAATATGCTTCAGGGCCTTCGCGAGCGGCACAGGTGGAAGGCCTTTCCAAGTCTTGCTGTTATCAAAGCAACATCAGTTTTGCTACCTGTATATCTGGTGTCTAAAGCAAATGGATCTTTTTCATTTAACATTAAAGCCCTGCATTTCGAGCACTCACTAGAGCACTTTCTCTGAAATTGACTATTCTCCTGCTTCCAGTCCAAAGACCAACTAAGACTTTCAGAATCTAATGTCAATCACCTTTTAAGAAGCAGTAAGGAAAGTTTGTTTTTAACAAGTCTGATCATCATAAAGCTACAAACTGATTTCACTACTTCAGTTCCCTGTGAAAACACGGATGATTTACAATCTACTCTTGCATTTCACAGCAACCAATAAATGAGAGGGAAACAAATATATTTGGTAAATCTGCATTGGATACAGTTCACTTCGTAGTTCAATGAGTTTTGTGCCAGTTTTTTTCTTAGCAACTTTTATGCTAATTGTATGGGATGGAAAGCCATGGGCTCCCTCTTTGTTTTGGGGCTGAAGTCTGACATCTAAATTCAGCAGCCTGGCAAGTCCTCCTTTGCTTTTATCCCACACCTTCCTACAGGCTCCCTGATGTTATTTTAAGTCATACTATTCTCTAGTACAGATTACCTAAGCGTATCTAGGAAGCTGCCATCGAGGATATACAACTGCCCTCTTTCCCTCATCTGTTTTATCATTGGGAGTCACTGCTCTAGCCACGATCAAGCAATCAATTTCCCTCCAGAAGGATATCTTCAAAAGCCAATTGAAGACTGGGGTTGTGGCTCAGTGGTAGAGCGCCTGCCTAGAGTGTGTGAGGCACTGGGTTTGATCCTCAGCACCACATAAAAATAAAGGTATTGTGTCCTTACAACTTTATATGTATATATAGTTTTTTTTTTTTTTTTAAAGTCAATTGAGAGAATTGTGAGGAACCACAGGCTCATTACTTTTGGTTAAGAGATGGTTTGGAATAGAAAATAAATTACCAAGGTGATGAGGAGTAACATAGGTTCAAGTGCCAAGCAAGGATCACAAGTACTCTTTACTCTTCCAGATTCCCCAGTAACTCTGCATTTCCCTTGGGCACTTCAGCCAGGTCCTGTTCAATGCTCCCATCACATAGGAAGCCTTGTTTTTTCTCTTCCACTTGATCCACACATGCTTTCCTCCAACACTGCTGTACTCACCACTCAAGACCTTACCATGACTCCCCTACCACACTGTCCTGACAGGTTTTTGGATCTTCCCCAAAGCCAAGTTGGTGTGTGTATGGTGGAGGGTACTGGAGATTGAACCCAGTAGCACTTTACCACTAAGCTCTATCCCCAGCTTTTATTTTTGGAGACAGGGTTTCACCAAGTTGCCCAGGAAGGCCTGGTATTTGGAATTCTGCCCCTGCCTCCCACATTAATGGGATTAGGAGTGGGCCATAGCGCAGGCCTCATACATAACCTCCATCCTGCCTGGGCAGTCTTGGCATTATGGACACTAATTCATATACTTTTCCCCTTTTCCGAAAAAGACATTCCAGCTATTCTCCCCAACCGAACTTGCTCTTCTAATAATACACTTAAACTCTGGATCGCAACTATTTGGCCCTTACATATGCTTACCTAATTACTTGCTTTTGCTTGCTAAGCCAGATCTTCAATTTGAGGCCAGAGACCACATCCTCTTTTTCCTACACTACAGGCAGAATCACAGGCCTCACTCTAGAACACAACAAACACCATGTGGCGGGTAGGGACAAGACACCACGAAAAACATTCTAGGTTGTTTTTTTGGACTGGGAATTGAACCCAGGAGCGCTTTTTAACCAGTTATATCCCCATTCCTTTTTATTTTCTGAGACAGGGTCTTGCCATGTAGCTCAGGCTGGACTTGAAGTTGGTGATCCTCCTGACTTAACCTCCCAAATTGCTGGGCTAACAGGCATGGCCATCACTCCCAAATCTAGGTGATTTTTTTTTTTTTGGAACCAGGGATTGAACCCAGGGGCACTCGCCCACTGAGCCACATCCCCAGCCCTATTTTGTATTTTATTTAGAGACGGGGTCTCACTGAATTGCTTAGGGCCTCGCTATGTTGCTGAGGCTGGCTTTGAACTCGTGGTCCTCCTGCCTCAGCCTCCCAGGTGCTGGGATTTCAGGCATGTGCCACCACGCCCAGCTAGGTGATTCTTAAAAAACAGTTTGAGCCAGGCATGGTGGTACACTTATAATCACAGTTACTCAAGAGGCTGAGGCAAAAGAACCTCAAATTTGAGACCTGGAAAACCTAGCAAAGCCTGTCTCAAAAAAAAAAAAAAAAGATAAAAAGGGTTGGGAATGTAGCTCAGTGGTGAAGTACCCTTCGGTTCAATCCCCCAGGACCACCAAAATAAATACTGCTTAAGAAAACGTCTATGTATCTTCCTTCCAGCAGAGATAATCTTAACAAATATTCACTGATAAGACCTTAATGTAGGATTAAACATTTTTTGCCAATAAATATATACAGATGAAGATGTTCCTATGGATCACAAAATATAAAAAAAAAAAACTTCGAATTTTCAGGTAGGATGATAGTCACTGCTAAAATAAGGATGCTGTTTACAATATGGTGAGCCGACCTTGGTGTCTTCGGTTATCAACTGACTTCTGCAGCTGGCCTTTGGCACAACTAGAGTTAGCAGGAGGTGATTAGGACTATAGCATCTGCTACATTATACCAGATTCTGCTTTAGTGTCCTAAAGATCCTTCTATTTTTTAATATAGTTCTTCACAAAGACAGTTCTTGAAATTGCCTTCCCATTTTCCATAGGCTGAGAAGATCATTTCCCTTCTATTTTTGCCCCTCAGTATTTAGTTTGCTGTTTTGCCTTGTTTTCAGAAGAAAGCCTCCATCACCACCTCCATAAATAAATGAAAACCAAAGCACACAGTTGGAAATCAAGTTTTGTTTTTATATGAACAGAAGTAGGCCATCTAGAAATATTTCAGTTTATTTAAATTGTTAAGTAGAATATGAAACCGAATTTGTAGCTAGTACCAGAGAATGGACTTAACTGTTTGGTGTTTAATGAGAACAGCTTCTACATAGGATCCCAAGAGACTTACAGAAATGGGGCAAAGCCCTAATATTAAGCAAATAAAACTCATATGTTTCAAACAGATTATACAAAAATTGATTTATACTCCATTTCCCTTTTTTTTGATATTTAGAAAGTGCAGATTTAACAAAAGGTAGCCATATCCTTTCTATGTACAATGCCAAATATAATTATGCAAACAATAAACTGTCAGTCTGTTACCCAAAAATCCCAGTGTTTAGCTCTCAAACCTTAAGTCACTGAACTGAATAAAGATTAAAGAGGGTTAAAAGTAAAAAAGCTACTGCCACATTCCAGGTAAAGGGAAGCAATACATTAACCTAACAACAATAGGTTTAACCTAAAACTTTTCAAAAAAGCTGTAACATCATTTCATTATTTTTTAAGTGGAAAATTAGGGGTTATTTGGCAATGCTGCTTTTTACTAGTAAACAATGATAAAGTCAAGTGAGGGAAACAACTAAGAACAACAACCAGTGAGGCATATAAAATTGTTTTCAGGGCACTATCTGAAAAATTCATGGATTTTCACTGCAGATAAGTCCCTATGTTGTTGTTTATGTGAGCCAAGAGGTCATTAAAATGCGTGTCACGACACAAAAAGACTTTTCAATGGAAGCTGCTGTCCTAAACTCAGCCTCTGCTTGAAATGAATCATGCTATTCACAATTATTCCAACAAAGGTATCATCTTAGGATGCTGGCAGCATAGCAAACTTAATCTACCCTATCCTAATGATAAGCAATGAAGCAAAACTAGAAAGATGAAGTGAAGAAAGGACAGGGTTAGAAATAGAGATTTTTATCTTTACATGAGAAGCCTTTTATTGTCCTTTTTCTAAATCCATGGTAATACAAGTTTTCTAAGAGGATGTGACCACAGGACTTAAAATTAATAATATTCTAAAGTATTTCTAAATCTTAAGGTAAAGACAACTTAACACTGAAAAAGTGTTCTTCAGAGGCCAAATCTCAACACATTTGGCAAACATGTCAATAAAATCCACTCCTCTTTCTTGTTTTTTTTTTTTTTATTTAAACACTCTTTACTGGGCTACCAAACTGCCAGAGGAGTTGCCAAAATGGAGACTACTCAAATTTAGATTAAGAGAGTTATTCTAGGAAAGTGAATAGGATATACACCTAATTAGAAAGACAAACCACATCACCCTCCAAACACTAGTGCATGCAATTAACTCTTCCATTTCATAAACTCAATGGACAGACAGGAAGAGAACAAAGGGGAGAAGAGGTACAAAGAAGTAAAATAGCCAATGAAGAAATCTGGGGCAGAGGTTTTAGGGGAGAGAGTACACGAGAGGAAGACAGCAATTAAGTGATATTTGATAGTAGGCAGTTAGAATTTATCTTTCAGTTTACTTAGCAAGTTACATCAGTGCTTTATGTTAAAACTTGACAAACCTACTAGTTTGCCCCTTTCATTTTTAAATAACTCATACAATGAGGTGGTGGGGAGGAAAAGCAAATAAAGCAGCATGCAAGAAGATGAGACGCAAGGAAAAACGTGGCCAAGGAGAAGAACTGGCGGCAGGAAAAGTTTTAAATAACAAGGCCACTGAAAATGAGACTCAGCAAACCAACGTTATCATTTCTGCATTACCCTTTGTCCTCAATTAACTACTGTGAAAATTACAGCCAAGCAAACCACAAACATCTTAATGGTTTATGTTTGGATGATATGTCTCCTGCACATGCTTCCACCAAAACAAAAAAGGAGAAACCAAAGAAGTTCCTTTCCACATAAGGCACAGGACAAAATAAACCCCATTTACATAGTCAAGGCGAAAATGAGTGTTTTCCTGGCTTTTGTTTCTTTCGTTATCACATGTCTATAGATTATAGGGACTCAAGCACATTATCCATGACAGAAAATTCCACTGTTGTACAAAATAAAATTGTTAATTCTAACTTTTATTCTTATACAATTTGTAGAATAGAGTTGAAATGATTGCTATAGGTTTTAATGTTGATAAGAACTGGACTATAATACAACTGAAATGCAGTGGTGAGCTGAGCAAGTACATTTAAAAATGAAGTCACAGACATGATTTTTCTATACATTTTTTTGTTTGAAGAAAATTATAATAAAGTCAGCAAGCAGTCACAGATGAAAGAACAAATAAAACAGGTGGATTGGATAGTTATGATGAAAACAAAAATATCTGTTTAACAGAGTTAAAAATGGACAGAGTGGTTTATTTTGCAGCAAGAAGAGAAACGGGTGGTGGATGGCAACGGGTAGAACAGGAGAATGCTCAGCAACATTTGCTCTTCCAGCCTGTCACACCTCCTCCACTGCTGATATCTACATTTTCACTGTTGGGCTCTTTTACTGGGGTCTGGAACAAAAACACACAAGGAAAGTAATCCATGAAAAAGACACTGCCATGGAGAAATCAAGATTTAACGTCAATTCATGCAACAAAAGGCAATTATAGTAACATGAAGTAGGTTTCTTTCCCCATGCAAGTCAAGATTTGGATGCCATGAAAACTGGTCTTCAATCGCCCACTTCCTGCAAGCTATAAAATGTTAGACATTGCCTGGCAACCTTTAGTATAGCTTCTGAAATCATCTCTGCCCTCTTACATGCTACACAAGTGCTGTACCACAGGGTCACAATCCAGCCCTCTGCCATCTTTTCAATAAATCTTATTATCTCCTAGCCCTGACCTCAGTACATTCCTGTGACATTTAGTATATTTAGATCTGATCTTAAAAAAAAAAAAAAAAAAAAAAAGCCAAGTGCGGTGGCGCATGCCTGCATCCCAGCGGCTCCAGACACTGAGGCAGGAGGATCATGAGTTCAAATCCAGCCTCAGGAATTTAGCAAGGCCCTAAGCAACTCAGTGAGACCTTGTCTCAAAATAAAAACTAAAAAAGGGATGGGGTGTGGCTCAGTGATTAAGCACCCCTGGGTTCAATCCCCAGTACAAAGAAAAAACAAAAAACGAATGAACAAAGAAAACCCCCCCAAATTATCAAGCAAATTGTATAAAACTGTGTTGGGTCATGTCTAACTTTAGAGAAATAAAATGGACCTTTTCTGTTTAACTATTTGCCTTTTTAGGTTGTAGCTTATATTACTGTATCCCTGTTTTAAAAAGGCAATCTCAGCTATGAATAAAAAAGTGGTGGGGCAAAATGTAAAGTTCCATAATTCAGATGGGAAATGGATTCAAAAAAGAATCCAAAGGACATAAACCAAAATGTTAACAGTAAAGTTCATAGATGGTAGGCTCCTGTGTGATTTTCTTTCTTTTCTGTATCATCCTTTACTTTTCCTAACATCTAAATATCACCTCCACACAGTGCGGTACTGGGGATTGAACCCAGGGGTGCTCATCCAGTGAACCCCCAGCCCTTTTTTATTTTGTGATAGGGTCTTGCTAAATTGCCAAGGTGGGTTTTGAACTTGTGAACCTCCTGAGTTATTGGGATTACTGATTATTGGCATGAACCATTTATTATTTTAAATGTTTAAACCATGGAAATTCAAATATTTTGAATTTCCGATATTTTTCCCCTGTACCAGGGACTGAACCCAACAGTGCTTAACCACTGAGCCACATCCCCAACCCTTTTTATTTTGCGAGAGGCTCTTGCTAAGTTAAGTTATAAGGGCCTCACTAAGTTGCTGAGGCTGGTTTTAAACTTGGATCCTCCTGTCTTAGCTTCCCAAGTCACTGGGATTACAAGTATGCACCACTGTGCATGGCTAGCCTGAGATCTTTATATATCTATCTAAACCTTAACTTTTCGATGATAATAAGGAAGCTCTACCTCAATGGAACACAAATTATGTAATGGTAACATAATACTATTCAAACAAATACCAAGATAATCAAATTACATAGTATAGATAGGAAGAAATCAGGAAGACCACAATGCCCAGGAACAAGAGCATTTCAGTAACTTTTGTGACGACTCCAGTTTGTCATATGCTGCCTATCTTGCCTGGAATTTTTACCCATCAATCTCTGAAATACCAAGTATCTTCCACTGATTAAGAAAAAACATTGTTCTACTTCTTTTATTCTCTTGAGTTAATTTTTTTCCCCTAGCCAACCTAGTATTTTTCTACTTTATTTTTTCAAATTTATTCTTCACCTTCAAGGAATTCTAACAAGTTTTATTTTTACCTACTTGTTAAATAATTAATATTAAACATTTTTTAGATTGTGTGGTGCAAAAAATTGGACCCAGGGGTGCTCCACCATTGAACTACATCCCCAGTCCTTTATAAAATTTTTGTTTTGAGGCAGGATCTTGCTACATTGCTCAGGCTGGCCTCAAACTCACAATCCTCCTGCCTCAGTCTCCTGAGCTGCTATGATCATAGATATGTACCACTCTAGATTCACTTCTTATCTTGAATTATCAATGGCAATGCAAAGACTCCATTAAGAGAAACAAATCCAGTTGGGCAGAGTTCCCATGCTTGCAATTCCAGCTGAGTTAGGAGGATGAAAGTTTGAGGCCGGTCTGGGCAAATTAGTGAGATCTTGTCTCAAAAAAGGAAATAAAAAAAGGGCTGGGGGTGTAGCTGTGACGTAAAGCTTCCCTGGGTTCAATCCCTAGTATTAGGGAAAAGTGAGAGTGAAAGAGAGAGAGGGTACACACAAAAGAAACAAGTCCAAGGAAGAAAAAGCTGACTCAAAAGGGGCTTGGCTGTGGGTGTTGTTTTGTGGTAACGCTTGCCTAGTAACCCCTGGGTTTGATCCCCAGCACATGCATGCGCACGCACGCGCGCACACACACCCCAAAACAAAACAAAAAAGCTGGAAATATGAAACTGGGGATCGGAGAGTGACAATGAGAGCCCAGATAACCAAATGTTGCTTCTGACTAGATGTGTCAGATTGCTAATGGTTTCTAGTGATCTAGCTAGAAGTCCCTTACTTCCCTTTGCAGGATCAGACTTTGGTAAGATAGGAAAAAAATACCATCCAAACCCCAATTTTGTATGTAAATCAGTATTTTAGAAGAGATAAAAATATTCCATTGAGATACTCAGCAAAGTAAAACTAGGACTTACCTTTCGAAGGATATCTTCAGCTAATGTGAGGAACGCCTTTTCAATGTTTATATTTGCTTTTGCACTAGTCTCAAAAAATCTAATACCATGTTCCCTTGCAATCTAAAATAGAAGCAAAATAGCATTATAAAACTATCACATACATGTGGTCAAGTGGTTACAACATCAACTGATGTAACATCTTAGGAAATACTAATTTTATTCTGAAGACAACAGTCTCAGCTAGAGTATATAAAGCATATTATTTCAATGAGTCAAACTCTTTAAACAAACAAACAAAATAGAAGTAATCAAAATAACCCTCTTCTTACCCCAAGAATTTATTTCAGATTTTCTAAACTGTACATTTCACTCTGGGAGCAAACGTAACTTAGAAACTCTATGTGACTTACATAATTGCTGCTTGTTACATGTACACTTTTATTTTTATTTATTCTTTTTAGTTAATACATGACAAGAGTCTATTTTCACATATTTATACAAACATGGAGTATATCTTATTCTAATCAGGATCCCAGTCTTGTGAATGTATGCAATGGAGAGATTCACTGTACTATATTCATATAGGTGCATAGGAAAGATATATCAGATCCATTCAACTGTCTCTCCTATTCCAATCTCCTCTCCCTTCCTTTTACTTCCCTTTTGTCTAATCTCTTTAACTTCTATTTCCCCCACCCCCATACACATATAGGGTTTTGATTGTCAAACTCTGGAATCATACTAATTGATTTCTTTCTTTAAAGTCCTAAGATGAAAAACTAAGAATTCTTGATTTGTATTTTTCCTTCTGTAGCTTAAATAAAAATACTACAGCTATAAATCTGATTATCCCATAACATGTTGGATATGTACTGAAAAATATTCACTCAAAAGATAAGCTACTGTTTCCAACAAGCGTTTAAAAAACTGTGTAACTAGCTTAGTGTAGTCCATCACCACCAGAATCAGGACAATCAAATACAGAATTATCTTCACAAACAAAGGTCAGCATTGCCTGCAATCCCAATGACTTAGGAGGCGGAGGTAGAAAGATCACAAGTTTCAGGACGGCCTGGGCAACTTAAGGAGACCCTATCTCAAAATAAAATAAAAGGGCTAGGATGTAGCTCAGTGGTAAAGTGCTTGCCTCACATTTGTGAAGTCCTAAGTTGAATCCCCAGTTCCAAAAAAGACAAGACAAAACAAACAATAAATGGCTGGGTGTAGCTTAGTGATAGATTACCTGGGTTCAATCCACATTATTGAAAAAAAAGAAAAAGAAAAGGGCAATATATCTATTTCAATAAAAGACTCTTACCTGTTCTCCTTTGCCTTTGGGTACAACTCTTTTATCGTCCATATCACACTTGTTTCCTAGTAACATTCTTTCCACATCTTCATTGGCATGCTAAAAATGGAATGAAATTTTACATTTACACACTACCATGAATCATGACTTAATATTTTCCAAATATGATTTTATTTTTCTCAATTAGTGTCACTTTCATAGCATAAAAGTTTTAAAGAAATTACCCTAAAATCTGTTGAAAGCCTACACAAATTCTTAAATTACCTAGCAAAAGAGATACAATTCCTAAGAAATATCCATGCCAAATGTTATTAACCAGAGAAGAGGCTATGTATTTTCTAGATACAGTCTCACCAAAAGGTGACACAGGCAAAAGACCTGAAACTAGAAATCTGTTATGCGTAATCTAAATCCAAGCTGGATCATCATGTTCGACTTTATAATGCAAAAGTCCTCATTTAAAATTTTATGGACTCCCCCAAGTCTCAAATAACTACCACTGCTGGATTACAAGAAGTCTCCACACAGAAAAATCAGTTAAAATTTGCTGTGATCAAAATCACAATGACATCCCCCCCCCAAAAAGAAATAGAAGTTTTTTTTGGAAAAAAATGCATATGGAATCTAAAGGGGCCTCAAAGAGTCCAAAATATGAGAATATATAAGTTAAAGTACAGGACTATAAATATGCCACAACAAAACCCATGATTCTGTATAACTAAAGTGTACTACAAATTTTTAAAACTGTAATAACTGTCAGTAGTAATTTTAAAAGCCATTTTTTGTTAAAGTCCCTCCCTTTTTTTAAACTTAAAAAAATATAGGGCTGGAGATGTAGCTCAATGGCAGAGCATGTGCTCAGTGAGGCACTGGGCTTGATCCCACAACGGCTTGAAAACACACACACACACACACACACACACACACACAAAGATTCACACTAAATCCCTGATTTCAAGACTTGCTGCCAATCAAAACAGTGTGGTATTGGCATAAAGGCAAACATGCAGACTAATAAAATAGAACAGAAATTCTATAAATAAAGTCTCCCATTTACATACAGCCAAGAGAGCCTCAATAAAGGTGCCAAAATTCGTCAATGAAAAAAGGACATGGTAATAAATTCCTGAATTATGACACTCAAAATAAAGGCAAAAGATGAAGAAAGTACACATACTATGTATCATCAAAATTAAAACCTTTGGGCTGAGGTTGTGGCTCAGTGGTAGAGTACATGCCTTGCATATGTGAGGCACTGGGTTCAATTCTCAGCACCACATATAAATAAACAAAATAAGGTCCACCAACAACCAAAAAAATAATATTAAAAAAATTTAAAATTAAAAAATAAAAAGGGCTTGGGATGTGGCTCAATGGTAAAGCACCTCTGGGTTCAATCCCCAGTACTTAAAAAAAAAAAAAAAAAAAAGGATAAACAAATGAACAATAAGCACATGAAAAGAAGCTTAATATCACTAATCATTAGGGAAATGCAAAACAAAATGAGATTCTACTTCACATTCATTAGCACAGTAGTTAGAAAGAATAACAGAAATTAAGTATTTAAAAAAAAGAAAACAAGTGGTGACAAGGATGTGGTGAAATTAAAATCTATATTCATTCTTGGTGGTGAATATAAAATGCTACAATCACTGTGGGAAATAGTTTGGCAGTTCTTCAAAAAGTTAAATGGAGAATCACCAAATGATCCAGCAATTCCACTTCCAGGTATATAATGATAAGAATTTAAAGCAAGGACTAAAGCAGAGATGTGTACACCAATGTTCACAGTAGCATTATTCATAACAGCGAAAGAATGGAAATGATCCAAGTGTCCAAAGACAGATGAATGAACAAAATGTGATACATACATACAATGGAATATTATTTAGTCTTAAAAAGAAAATTTTGACATATGTCACAACAGAGATGAAACTTCAAGACTATGGTAAATGAAATAAACTGGTCATAAAAGAGTAAATGCTGTACAACTCCATTTATATGAGGTATCTACAATAGTTGAGGCAGAAAAGAGAGACGTATGCCAGGAAATGGGAGAAAGGGAAATAGGCGTTACTGTTTTAATAGAGGTCAGTTTAGGAAAATGAAAAAATTCTGGAGAAGGATGTTGATAGTTGTATAACAGTAAAATCTACTGTTAATGCCAATTAACTTGTTATCAAAAAAAAAGAAAAACTACATATATATCAACCACAATAAAAGTAGGTTGTGTGGTGCTGAGTATTGAAGCCAGGGCCCTCCCTTGATCTAACCCTGAGCTACATTCTCACACCGAAAAAAAAGTGTTTAAAACCAAAAACCCTGAACACCAAATGACTACTGGTGAGTTACTTCATCTCCTACACAGAAGACAGCATATCTAAGGAAGTTATAGAATATGTTCATGACCTAAAATAATATAGTTTAAGTGGAAACAAAAACGTTAGGGTCAGGAAGGGGTATCTTTTTAAGCGGGGTGTGAGATGCCCTTAGTATCAAGGTTAGAAAATAAATGAATTATACAAAATATTATAAAGAAACGATCTAGGATTCTGTAGTCTTATCTGAACTTAGTAACTCCTCATTTATGTTATTGCTACAACAACGGCAACTTGGCAAATGTCCAGTAACAACTAGGAACACACCAGGTGAATGTGCTGTGGTGAATGTGCTAAAAATTGTTAAGAGGCATTCTTAATTTGGAATCTGTAGATGTACTTCAGGGGCTTCAAGAATTCTAAATAAGCCAGGCGAGGTGGCACATGCCTGTAATCCCAGTGACTTGGGAGGCTGAGGCAGGAGGATCGAGGGTTCAAAGCCAGTCTCAGCAACTTAACAAGGCCCTAAGCAACTCAGTGAGACTCTGTCTCTAAATAAAATACAAAATAGGGCTGGGGATGTGGCTCAGTAGCTGAGTGCCCCCCAGGTCAATCCCTGATTCAAAAAAAAAAAAAAAAAAAAAAAAAAAATTCTAAATAAGCACAACAAAACATTCAAGTGATGTAAGTAAGTATATTGTTTTCTAAGTGTAAATTCTAAAAGGTGTCCTAAACGCCCACACATTACAGAAGCACTGCTCTAAAAGGCTCCAGTCATGAAATATGTATGGATCCCCTAAAATAATCTATCAATACCTTATTGCTTCAAACAGTCAAGTTTCCAGAGACACTAATGTGAGCCTCCACTAAAATAAAAGACAGTTTAAGTATAGCATTAAAGGCCACTATTGTACTAAGGATACTTGGAAGTTAAGACATAAGCAAGCCAATGGAAGGAAGCCAATAAATGATCAATAAAGTCCAAAAGAATAAAATTCCATTTGATGTAAACAGAAGAGTTAAGGTATTTTGAGACTGGTTAAAAAAAATAACAAAGCTTTGACAATCTGACCACCAATTTACTACATACACCTCCATTACCACATACATTACTATTCTGAGGTTAATGAAGAAATGGTAAAATTCTAGAGCATAAAAACAGCTTGAGCTTAAAAATAGAACTGAAAGTAAACCTGAAAAAAATAAGACCTTAAGAGCACTGAACTGCTCAATGTGGGTCCTAGAGCAGCACCATTGGATGTAAGACAATGGTGATCACATCCTGGGATAAGTGTGAGTTTCCTTCGGGTCCTAGCACAAATTAAAAGAACTGGCCTGTGCCCAAACTTGCTGTACAAGTTCCTCGGCCACCCCTTTCTTACTCTTGGCTAACTGGTGGGGTTAGGAACCTCTTACCAAAAAAGGACATGGGAAAAAAGTCAATATTAGGTTCGATCAGTTGTCATTAAAACAATTAGCAATGATATGGAAGGCTTCTAAACTGTGCCTTTCTCTTTAGAATTGATGCACACTTTTCCCCCCCAAGACAGGAAATTTGGGATTGCATTTGAACTGACTCACAGTAGACTGTATTTATTGTTAAATATTTCATTAAGAAGTTAAAAAGCTTCTATTCCACTAATGGTGTTCAGAAAGAGCAAGTACTTGTTAGTATGACTAATGACCTACATAAGCAAGGCACTCAATTTTATATATGTTATGACTTTGTGAGGTCTCATTAGACTTCTAGCTAGATGTTGTGATTATCAGAAATGCTTCTCAAAGTATTATATTTTAGTAACAGAACTGTGTTATGCCTAAACCTGGTTCCTTAACTACCTTTGTTGGAACTGGGGATTAACTCAGGGGCACTTTACCACTGAACCACATCCCCAGCTTTTTAAATTTATTTTTATCTTGAGACAGGGCTTCATTAAGGGGCTGACCTCGAACCTGCCACCGTCCTGCCTCAGCCTCCTGTGTCACTGGGATTACAGGCGTGTACCATCATTCCCAGCCCCATCTGTTTTTAAAAGGTTATGTTTTCAAATACAGAAATGAAAAACTAGTCGGCGCAGGGGCGCACGCCTGTAATCCTAGTACTTGGGAGGCTGAGGCAGGAGGATCGTGAGTTCAAAGCCAGCCTCAGCAATTTAGCAAGGCCCTAAGCAACTCAGTGAGACCCTGTCTCTAAATAAAATACAAAAAAGGGCTGGGGATGTGGCTCAGTGGTGGAGTGCCCCTGGGTTCAATCCCCAGTGCCTCCCCCGCCCAAAAAAGAAATGAAAAACTATTACATATCTGATAAAAATATATTTCTGAGTTCATTAAATAATAACATGTTCCTCCTAGTCTAGGAAACTTTCTAAGATCTGTAGTGAAGCTAAAAAATATAAAGTACCTGAGAAACAGCTAGAATATGCTTCTCTGAATAACGCACACAACAAATGAAAAGTTCAAAAACGGTAGAGTGCTCTGCCTTGCATGCACAAAGCCCTGGGTTCAATCCCCAGCACCACAAAAAAAGAAAAACATAAAAACACAGCATTGTACAAACTTTTACAGTTAAGATTATCCCTACATGGCCATACTAATGCATCAAGCACCATGAAGTTAACATAGGTTTCACTGCCAAACTAGGATCCATAGCATTCAGAATGTACAGAACTTTTTTCATACACTTTTTATGCCAACAGACATTTTAATCTTTTTCATTAAGATGCACAGAACCTGTACAATCATCAGGCAAAACCACACAAAGAAAGATTGGTAGATGCACACATAGACACACCCACAGAGACATGTTTATGCAGGAGCACAAACATTCTATCCATATATATTATACACCCAGACTGTAACTAGCTTAAAAATCAACTTATTTCCTAAGATACTAATACAAAGAGATGAGTTTAGATATGGGGGGGGGGGGGGTGTCTCAACTTCAGCACAACTGACATTCTGGGCCAGATAATTCAAGGGGTTTGTTCTGTCCATTGTAGGACACTTAGCAGCATCCCTGGCTTCCATCTACTTGATTCAAGTAGCATTCTTCTTGTGCCCCAGTTGTGGCAGCCAAAAATATTACACATATCACCAAGTACTCTCTTAGAGATTAAACTGCTCCTGATTGAGAATCACCAGTTTGGACAGAGAACACCGTCCATTGGCTAAATAAGTTATAGGTGCCAAGTAACTTCAAAGGATATTTAAATTCAGTAATTAACCATGAAAACATTAAAAAACTAAGGCGTGTTTCACAAACATAAACTCAAAGTTGTTTTAATATGCAAATAGTAACAAGAACTTGTCAAAAAAAACTTAAAGCATATGTTGTAAAAATTGGAGCTAAAAGAAATCTTCCTGTATTAGAGAAAAAACATGAAACTAAGTTTTCTAAGGGGTTGTCTAAAGCTGAGGCCTTTAGTACAAAGCACCTCTTTCCCTGAACATCTCTATAGTCAAGGTAGTTATGATCACTGAGAATTCACTCCAAGTGTGCTTTAAAGAGTTAGTCTCTTGGAGCCGGGCGTGGTGGTGCACGCCTGTAATCCAAGCGACTTGGGAGGCTGAGTCAGGAGGATCGCGAGTTCAAAGCCAGCCTCAGCAACTTAGCGAGGCCCTAAGCAACTCAGTGAGACCATGTCTCTAAATAAAATACAAAATAGGGCTGGGGATGTGGTTCAGTGGCCGAGTGCCCCTGAGTTCAATCCCCGGTTCAAAAAAAAAAAAAAAATTAGTCTCTTGGGCTGGGGTTGTAGTTCAGGGGTAGAGTACTTGCCTAGCACATGTGAGGCACTGGGTTCGATCCTCAGCACCATATAAAATAAATGAATAAACAAACAAACAAATATGTAGATAAGAAGCCACCTAAGCTGTAGCATGAACAGATATGCTTTTATAAATTTACTTTGTAAAAAAAACTGGTGTCTTCACATGCAATTATTTTTTTTTGTTGGATTTTTATTGTATTAGTACTTTGTATATTTTTTAAATGCCTAGAAGCAATATGACATTTCTATAACTTAAAAGTAATTTTTAAAATTACTAGGGTTGAGAATGTAGTTCAGTGGCAGAGCACTTTGCCTGGCATGCATGAGGTCTTGGGATTGATCCCCATCATTAGGGAAAAAAAAAAAAATTTTAACTGAAGCCAGGCATGGTGGCACATGCCCGTAATCCCAACTACTTAGGAAGTTGAGGCTAGAGGATGGCAAGTTTGATACCAGATGGACAATTTAGCAAGACTGTATCTCAAAATGTAAAAAAAAAAAAAAAAAAAAAAAAGACAGGGCTGTGGGTATGTATATTCAGTGGTGCAGTATCCCTGAGTTTAATCCCCAGTACTGGGGGTGGGGGAATCATTGGTAAAATTTTCATTTAGACACAGGCATTGTAAAAAATTGTTGGTACTTTCTATTCAGGGCCATCTTATAAGATAGTTATACAGTTTCTGGATAAACTAGTAATTGCCTTGAATGGGGTTTTAGATAGACTGGTCAAAAGTTTAAGATGGAAGTGTTTACATGATTTCTAGGTCTTACCTCATCTATGTTTCTAAGCCATTTGCTGATGTTTTCAAAACTTTTACCATTGGTGATGTCATATACTAGCATGATACCCATTGCTCCTCTGTAGTAGGAGGTTGTGATGGTGTGAAATCGCTCCTGGCCTGCTGTATCCCTGAAATAAAGTCAATAATTTTATTAAGCATTTTGATATTACTACATTACAGATAAAGGACAAAGCAGCAGAATAGTTTGGTAAAATAAAACACTCTATCTATCCAGGCACAGTTACATGTGCTTGTAGTCCTAGCTACTCTGGAGTCCTTGAAGCAGGAAGATTGCTGGAGTCCAGAAGTCTGAGAGAACAGCCTTGGCAACACAGGGAAACCCCATCTCAAACAAAATACAGAAAACAAAAACAAGCAAACAAATCAACAACAAACAAAAACACCCCTGAAAACCCACAATCTACCACAAAGCAAAACAGAACAACTAATTTAAGTCTTAACTGGCAAACAATTATAGTTCTTCATAGATATATATACACATAAACACTATTTGTTGAAGGAAGTTAATGAGCTAACCATACTGAATGAAAATCTGGAAGGGAAAACAGTAGAAAGAGATTAAATAAAACTCTGGAAGTTATTTAATATGGACCAGTAAGCACTGTAAAAACTCTTGGAATTCCATCTTATTTAACCATTTAATGTTATTATGTAACACAAAAGCACGTGGAATTTTAAGAATATTTAAGGACAAAAACACAACATTTAGGATCATTTACAAAAAGTTGCAAAGACAACCTCATTTATAAATAGTGACAGATATAGGTAGATAGCCATTTTCATTATTATTTAATGCCTTCATGCCAAAGGTTTAATAAATATTTTGCTCCATTAATTATTCCCTTTCATTTGCATCACCAAATTCTTTCTCTTCTATGGATCATCATTCTCATCACCAATCAGTATTTACTACTGAGCCAGTTTTTTTTTTATTTTAATTATATTGCTAAATTGCTGAGGATGGCCTCAAATTTGTGATCCTCCTGCCTCAGCCTCCAGAGCTGCTGGGATTGTAAGAGTGCATGACCATGCCCAGCTTCCAGCTAACGTTTTTATTTATTAATTACTTCTATTTTGAAATGTAATTGTAGCCTCACAAGAAGTTACAAAAGTAGTACAAGGAGGTCCTGAGTACCTCACCCAGCTTTTCCCAATGTAAACATTTTATAAAACTGGAGAATAACAGCAAAACCAGGAAACTGACATTAATACAATCTACAGATCTTGATCATTCAGACTTTTTTTTCATCATGCACTTACTTGTATATGTATGCATACATAATTTTCTGCATTTTATCACATACAAATTTTTGTAACCAAGACACAACTGCTTCATCACCACTCCCACAGTCCCTGAACTATGGCCAATTACCAGTTTTTCATGTGTAAAATTTTATCATTTCTCAGAATGTTATGTAAACAGAAATCACACAGTACACTACCTTTTGAAATTGGCACTTACCATTTTTCAGCCTAATACCTTTGATCATATGAAAGTTGTTCATGTAATGTGAGTTTGTCACATTTAATTGCTGATTAGTATTCTGTGGTGTGGATATGCCACAATTTGTTTAATCATTTCCCAATGTAAAGATACTTGAGTTGCTTCCAGTTCTTGGCTATTTCAGATAAAGTTCTATGAACATTCATGTACAGGTCTCTGGGTGGACACATTTTCATTTCTCTGAGATAAATGCCCAGGAATGTTATTTTTGAGTCACATGTTAAGTGTGTATAATTGTTAAACTTTTCTACAGTAGCTGCTGCACCTTTGCCAAAAATCTACAGGCCATGCTTTAGTCTAATTTTGGGTTCTTTATTCTGTTACAATGCCCTCTGTGCTCATGCCTTCCTCTTTATTATACTGTGTTAGTTTACTGTAGCTAAATAAAACGTTTTAAAGTCAGATGAATGATTTTCCTGATTCATTTTACTTTGTCAGAATTGTTTACGCTATGCTACTCTTTCCATCCAAATTTTAAGATAAGCTTGTCAGCATTTACAATAAAATCTTCACAATATCAGTAATTGAACTCAGGGCCTTTTTGCATGCTAGGCAACTGTTTTGTCACTCAGTTACACTTTCAGTTTCCCAACAACCTTCTTAAGAGTTATAGTTGCTGCTTCCCTACACTTATTCCTCAATCAATTCTTTTTGGTGCTGAACACTGAACTCAGGGCTTTGCCCTTGCTAAGCATATGCTCTATGCACTGAGCTGCAACCCCAGGCTTGCTGAATCAACTTTAAACAACTGCTTTTATTAAATACTCTATACCAAGACTGTTCTTCAAAACATCTTCAATATCCTTCAGCTTGGCAAATCCAAGAGTTACTTCCTTTTTTAATATGTACTTCATCGCTAAGCAGGATTCCACAGTTGACTTCTTTTTCTTCTCAAAACAATTTATACTCATCACTTTCGAGATACACATTTTTGTTCTTTGTTCTCTGTCACTGGCTGCTCCTTTTCAGAATCTTTTGCTGGCCTTCTACGATTCTGAGATGTTCGGCTCACAGTAGACAATTTTCTTTAAACATGTTTGATCACTTTTTTTTTTTTGCTTAAAAACTTCCAATAGCGGGCTGGGGATGTAGCTCAGTTGGTAGAGTGCCTGCCTTGCATGCACAAGGCCCTGGGTTCAATCCCCTGCCCCGCAAAAAAAAAACAAAAAACAAAAAACTTCCAATAGCTTCAATGGGAGGAAAGAATATACTTTTTCAATAATGATGCTGGAACAACTGAACATACCCAAGCAAAAAGTGAAGTTGGATCTCTATCTCATACCATATAGAAAAATCAACTCAAAACAATCTGGGCATAGTGGTACAAGCCTATAATCCCAGCAACCTGGGAAGCTGAGGCAGGAGGATCACAAGCTTGGGACCAGCCTAGACAACTTAGCAAGACCCTGTAACAAAATTAAAGGTATAGTCAGGCACAGTGACGCGCGCACGCCTGTAATCCCAGTGGCTCAGAAGGCTGAGACAGGAGGATCGCAAGTTCAAGGCCAGCCTCGGCAATTTAGTGAGGCCTGAAGCAATTCAGAGAGACACTAACGCTAAATAAAATATTTAAAAAAGGGCAGGGATGTGGCCCAGTGGTTAAGCACTCCTTAATTCAATCCCAAAAATTGGGATAAATTAATAAAATGTGGTATATACTCATACAAGAGAATATTATGTGGTTAAAAAAATAAATAAAGGAGGCCAGGCACAGTGGTACATGACTGTAATCCTAGGTACTCAAAAAACTGAAGGGGATTACAAGTTTGAGTCCACTCTGAGAAACTTAGGAGGACTCTATCTCAAAAATTAAAAGGGCTATGGTTGGAACTCAATGGTAAAGCACTTGCCTAGAATGTGAAAGGCCCAGGGTTCAATCCCCAGTATATCGCAAAAGAAAAAAAAAAAAAATCAAGGAAAGAAAACATTTCTCCAAAAAAGATATGTGAATGACCAATAAAAACACATAAAGATGCTCAACACCATTAGTCTTAAGTCAAAAGCAAATCAAAACTACAATAAGATACCACTTCAGTTCCTCCAAGATATGGCTATAAACAACAGTAACACATTAGTTAAGGACAGAAATTAGTATCCTTTTCACATTACTGGTGACAATGTGGAATGATGCAGTCATTATAAAAATCTGGCATTTTCTCAAAACATTAAACAGAACTACCATACAATACAGCAATTTTTGGTTCTAGGTATAATCAAGAGAAATGAAAAGATGTCCACACAAAAACTTATACATGAATATTCACAGCAACATTATTTGTAACAAAATGTAGAAACAAACCATATGTCTGTCAACTGATAAGTTAATAAAATTTGGTATATACTCATACAAGAGAATATTATGTGGTTACAAAAAAATGAGCATGTACAAGGTCCTATGTGTGATCCACATCATCAAAACATTTTTAAAAATAAAATTAAGTACTGATACAAGGACAATACAGACCGACCTTGACAACATTATGCTAAGTCAAAGCAGCCAATCACAAAAGATCATACAATGTATGTTTTCATATGTAAAAGATGTCCAGAATAGGAAAATCTACACAAAAAGTAGATTAGTAGGTACCCTAACAAAGAGATTGCGAGGACTGGGTGTGGAAGATATACAGTTTCCTTTTTGGGGTGACAAAAATGTTCTATAATTGTTATCACAGCTGTATAACCTTACAAATAAACCATAAAAGCAATGAATCATAAGTTATAAATGGGTAAACTATGTGCATGTGAATTATGTCTTAATAAATCCATTACAAAGTAAACAAAGTGAAAACATAACTGGTTTAAAACAAAAACAAACACTAATGGCAACACCTTGTAAATAAAATCATTTCCAAACTCTTTACTCTGGGGTTTATAAATCCTTACAGAATCTATACTTTCTTCAGTCTCCGTTTTTATGGGCATCCTTTTCCCCCAACCACAAGAGCTACATTTTTTCTCTTGTCCCTAAATACATAAGTTTGCACTTTTGCCTGTATTTAATTTTTTCCCCTTGGTGCTGGTAACTGAACCCAGGGCCTTGCATTTGCTCTAGCACTGAGCTATATCCCAGCTTTCTGCATAAGCTGCTCCCACTGCCTGTACATGACTGACTCTTCCCCATCTTTCACATTTTAAATGTATTTAATGCATTTCATTTCTCAATTTATTCATCAACTCAAATATTTACTGTGTATTCTATGTGCTAGGTGTTATGTAAAGACACAAGCAGAACATAGGTCTGGAGTTCACAAGTTTATCCTTAGATTCCACTCCTTCCAGCTGTGTGGCCTTGAAGGTACTTAAGCATCTTTCATTTGTAAATAATAGGAGGAACATTTTCCATAAAATAGGCAAAGACGCAATAATGCCACTAAAGGAGATTCAAAATTTAATTCCATGTTTTAAAGATGTACTAACAATGCTCTAGGGTCAGTTACCTCTGCAGATGTTTTACTGCATTAAGAGCTCTCCAGCCTGTAATTCCAGTGAATTGGGAGGCTGAGGCAGGAGGCTCTCAAGTTTGAGGCCAGCCTCAGCAACTTAGCAAGAACCTGTCTCAAAATAAAAAATGAAGTCAGGCACACCTGTAATCCCAGAGGCTCAGGAGGCTGAGGCAGGAGGATCATGAGTTCAAAGCCATTCTCAGCAAAAGCAAGATGCTAAGCAACTCAGTGAGATCCTGTCTCTAAATAAAATACAAATAAGGCTGGGCATATGACTCAGTGGCTAAGTGATCCTGAGTTCAATTCCCAGTACAGAGGGAGAGAGGGGGAGAGGGAGAGAGGGGGAGAGAGGGGGGGGGGGGGGGAGGGAGGGAGGGAGAGAGAGAGGGGGAGGGGGAGGCTAGGGATATGGCTCAGTGGTAAAGGGTCCCTAGGTTCAATCCCCAGTACCAAAAAAAGAAAAAAGAAAAAAAATAACACCTCTCTAAAGTTAATACTTGAGCCGGGCGTGGTGGCGCATGCCTGTAATCCAAGCGACTTGGGAGGCTGAGCCAGGAGGATCGTGAGTTCAAAGCCAGTCTCAGCAACTTAGCAAGGCCCTAAGCAACTCAGTGAGACCCTGACTCTAAACAAAATACAAAATAGGGCTGGGGATGTGGCTCAGTGGCCGAGTGTTCCTGAGTTCAATCCCTGGTTCAAAATAAATAAATAAATAAAGTTAATACTTATCTGTGCCTTAAAGCTGCTTCACAAGGAAAGCCCTGGCTTTGTTTGCAGTCTATTTCAGTAATAAAGGTAAGATAAAATTGTTTTCATTTAACTAAATCAAAGACCTGGTTGGATTTTCAATATTCTTAAGAAAATGTCAGCTCTGTCACATGCTCATTTCATCTCAAAATATATGGGTCTGTCCTTTAAGACAAACAGAAATCTCACTGATTCATTCTACAAGCATTTGTTGAGCAAATATTATACGCCAGACACTATTCTAGGCAATTGAGATAAAGCAATAAACAAAAAAAAAAAAAATTGTTGCCTTTAATGATGTTTATTCTATTGCAAATAAACAACAAATTATAAAAACATGGAATGTCAGAGGGTGACTGATAAATGCCAAATAAAAATACAGCAAGAAAAGAGAGTAAGTTTTCTTTGAGTAAACACCAAATGGCTGATGCTGCCAGTGCTGTGGAAGGAAAGCCTTAGAGGAGCCAAGTGGGTGGGTTGAGTCTCGATTTGGAGGCTTTAGCAACAGTAACCAGGCTGAGACTGCAGCCAAGGCCACAGAGCTCATGGAGGAAAGGTCAAGGACAAAGAGCAGCTCCCAATGACTACCCTGGGACACATGTTCAAAGACATGAAGATCAAGTCCTTGGAGGAGAGCTATCTATTCTCCCCATCCATCAAGAGTCTAAGATTATTCACTTTTCTCTGGGGCTATTCTCATGAGGTTTTAAAAATTATGCCAGTCAAAAGCAGACCCACACTGGCCAGTGGACCAGGTTCGAGGTTTGTGTCACCATCAAGAACTCCAAAGTCACATCTATCTGGGTAGTAACTAAGGAAGTAACCCCTGCCATCCTCAGAGCCATTTTCCTAGCCAAGTTCTTCATCATCCAAGCACAGTGAGGGTAAGATAAGTGAATATTCCAGAGCCTTTTTGCAAGGTATCTGGTCATTGCACTTCTGTTCTGGTGACCACATTCTGGTACCAAGAGGCAGTGACCTTGTCTTAGCCCATGTCTAAGAAACTGTTGCTGATGGCTGGTATCAAAGACTGCTAGGCCTTGGCTAGGATCAACACCATCAACTTTGCTAAGGCCAACTCTGGTACTGTCTCCATGATCTATAGCACATGCATATATGCTTTGTCTTTCTCCCTCTCTTTATTCCCAACCCCAACCTCAAGAAACAGATTATGATTGCAAGGAGTCCCCTTGTCAGGGATTCACTGATCATCCTGTCAAGACCCACATCAGAATCTCCATTACAGGAACTAGGATCCAGTTATACGGCTACTATGTAGTGTTTAATGCAAGAAAAATAAAGTTAATTAATTAGGTCTATTTGATTGATTGATAGACAAACTATCTGACTAGGGCTAATGTTGAGTGTGAGGCAAGCAAGTACATTTTTACACAGGGTGAGGGAAGGCTTCACTGAGAAGGTAAAGGGAGTAAGAATTATGTCATAAAGATATATGAAAGAAGAGTATTTCAAGAAGAGAGAAGAGCAAATGCAAAAATTTTAGTCCTGGGACATAGTTGAGGAGTAAGTTAAGGAGGTCAACACAAGAGACTAATATGAGATGAGAGAGATGTGGAAGTGGAGCAGGGAATGCTGATTGTACAGGCTTCTGCAAGGACTCAGCTTTTCCCCTGAGTGAGATGGGAAGTCTATAGAGGGTTTTGTTTAAACAAATATCTTAATGTCTTTTTTTCTTTTTTTGGTACGAGGGGTTGAACCCACTGAAACATCCCCAGCCCTTTTAATATTTTATTTAGAGACAGGGTCTTACCAAGTTGCTTAAGGCCTTGCTGATTTGCTGAGCCTGGTTTTGAACTCAGGATTCCCCTGCCTCAGCCTCTGATCAGAGGGGATTACAGATGCGTGCCATAGCACCCAGCTTTGATGTCTAAATCTGCATTTAAAAATGTCATTCTGTGGAGGCCAGGGATACAGCTCAGTACCAGGGCCCTAGGTTTTGGTTCCAGCACCATGAAAAAGAAAAAAGGTCATTTTGTGTTTTATGTTGAAAATGGGTGTGCAGAAGCAGTTAGGACATAATACAGTACTTATATCCAAAAAACTGCAAAGAGAAATGTCACTTCAAAAAGTAAACATCTCAGAGATATGCTATCAATTCTTCTAGGTGTGACTCTTCATCAGGTTAAGCCACCAAACCACTACACATTCACACCTACATGTCTATGTTTGTATTTGTATATTTATATTCTCAGACTACAATTTTTATCCCATTTTATTTTGTCTGCTTATTAATAATCATTACAGGGCTGGGGCTGGGGCTTAGTGGTAGAGCAGCTGCCTAGCATGTATAAGGCACTAGGTTTGATTCTCAGCACTGCATATCAATAAATAAAATAAAGGTCCATTGACAGTTTAAAAACAAAAAAGATTTATTGTTTGCTCCCCACTTGTTTCCTGGCCTTGGCTACCCAGTTTACAGATAAATACTACAAACTAAATAAAACAAGTAAGTTGATATTTACATGGTCCATTTTTCTCATTTCATTCTTGTTTTATCTCTTATTAATCTTATGTATTCAATTACAAAGTGCCTTAAATCAGTTGTACTTATAAATGCTTCCATTAAAAACAAAGGTTTACAAGGCCTGGTGGCACATGCCTGTAATTCCAGCGACTCGGGAAGCAGAAACAGGATGATGGGCAAGTTCAAGGTCAGCCTTAGCAACGTAGGGAAGTCCAAAGCAACTTAGTGAGACCTTGTCTCAAAATTAAAAATGATTAAAAGGGCTGGGGGATGTTAACTCAGTGGCAAAATGCTCCTGGGGTAAATCTTCACCACAAAACAAACAAACAAACAAACAAACAAACAAAACAAAGGTCTAAACCAGGTGCTGTGATGCACATCTGTAATCCCAGTGACTCAGGAGGCTGAGGCAGGAGGATCACAAGTTTGAGGCTAGCCTCTACAACTGAGCAAGACCCTGTGTCAAAATTTAAAAAAAAAAAAAAAAGGACTGTAGATGTAGCTCAGTGGCAAAATGCTACTGGATTCAATCTCCAACATATATACATACATAAATATAATACAATAAAACAAAGGTCAGTCTCAACACAGTAGAAATAACTTAGAAATAACTTCTTTCTGGACTGGTAAAAAAGAAATATAAACCAATCAATAATTCTCACCACCACCACACCCCATTCAGGGACCCCATTCAGGGGGCTTAAAGTCTCCTACTAACAATGAAGACTGGGAATGTACTTGGGGCATCCAGTGTGTCTCACAGCTGTAGTGTAGGAGGCATATAAGAAACATTTCAATTTTGTTGTAAGTAATAACTATTTAGAGAAATACTCCATAGCATCTACGATGAACACCACCCCAACACTTTCTGGCTATCATATGCTTTCTCTTCCCTGTGCATTCACGCTACACAAGAAGCAAATTATATATACACTTCAGAGTCAAATCTATGACTAAATTCTCCACTAAGAAAGAAGTCCCTGTAAAAGAGGCTGCTTATATTTAGCTAAACTTGTATCAATAGCACCTAGAGAGGAGCTTTTATATTATATTGCTGGTTAGTTATAAAATACCAACATAAAAGATGTTTAAATATTAATGACCCCTCTGAGAAGAAAGGTAATCACCACTTTGTGTTCAAAAAGTAAGTTTGTTTTGATCCATGGCATACTACTCCCTCCCTTCTTTGAATTTTGCCTTTTTTATCTTCCAGAATCTCATACCCAATTATCCTTCCCTCGTTTTACACAATCACCCTGTTAAACATTTTTAGCCTTATATATCCCCTTCTCATTTATAATTTTCAACATGATTTTATCTGCCCCACAATATGGCCTGGGATCCTTCATCTCAAAATTATCCTTTTCCTGATTCCTGCCTGGATTCTCATTATACCAGTCCCTACCAACTGTTAAGGTTCTCAACAATCTATTTCAAACCAAGGAATAGTTGCCTCTCTCTTAGCTAAATGGCAACTCCTTACCCAGGGCTAAAAATAGCCACAGATGTTGGTTCATTGGTCAATTATTTTTAGGTTGGCATACACACTTATTATGTCTAAGTCTAATCCAATCCAGTAAGCAAAAGCAGATGTTGAATATCTAAGGAGTAAACATTGTACATGTTCACACTTTCTTTTCATCTCACCATAAAACAGAATTCTAAGCCTGTTTTCAAAACTATTCAGTTTTCCTCAGCTATTACATTTTATCTTCCCAGCCTACTTAGTAAGATCTGGTTTCTGACTATAAGCCAATGGCAGTAGATTTTCCTTACATAAAAAAGATACACAGTTGAGAGAATGTTATGAATACTCTCTTACCAAGGGACATGTTATAAAAGGAATGATATGTTCCTAGGAATGAAAATAGCTTATTTTCTTAATTGTTGAAGTCCCACAAGTGTGGTCAACGAAGTTGTGCACTCTGGCTGCTACCATGAGTTAATTTTAGTCTAAGCACTGATAGTACTAGAATAGGTCCGAGGCAATATCAATCTGCTCTTCAAGGCAGAGATTCCATATTCCATAACTGTGTGTGCGTGTGTGTGTGTGTGCGCGCGCGTGCACATGTGTATTTGGTAACATGATGGAGTTATTCCTTTTTAAATTAGGATGTCAAATTTCATATGTTGAGTATTATTTTGACAAGGTTTAGACTTTCTCAAAGAACTATAATTTCTTTATGCCCCCAAAATCTTGAGTTTACATTATGCTTACCTTCATCCAAAAGAAAAAAACTATATGTGTATTTTTAGAAAAGTAAAAAGCTTGCCCTCTTAGAGATTACATCAGTAGGAACAGGAAAAAAATAAGTAAATATAAACTGTGACAAAATGCTAAAAAAGTAAATAGGGAGGAGTGATGGAGAATGGGGTAAAGAGGATGGAGGAAATAATCTAGACAGGATGGTCAATGAGAACCTCTCTACAGAAGTGATGCTTAAGGTGAGAAGTGAAATATGAACAGAAACCAACCAAAGTCATTCAGCCAACAAATATTTACTAAATATCTGTATTTGCTTAACTCTGTTCTAGGTGGTGGGGATATAAACAAAGAATAAACAGATGGGATTCCCACCCTCAAAAAATTTACATTCTAAGCCGGGCGCTGTGGCGCACGCCTGTAATCCCAGCACTTGGGAGGCTGAGTTCAAAGCCAGCCTCAGCAACTTACTGAGGCCCTAAGCAACTCAGTGAGACCCTGTCTCTAAATAAAATACAAAATGGGGCTGGGGATGTGGCTCAGTGGTGGAGTGCCCCTGGGTTCAATTCCAGTACAAAAAACACAAACAAACAAACAAAAATTTACATTCTAATGGGAGAACAATAACAAACACATTTTAAATGTAGAAACTCCAGATACTGAATACTACTATGACAAAGATAAACTAAACTAAATGTGATAGTACCTGGAAGGAGTGGGTATCTATAGCTAGTCATCACAAGCCTCTCTGAGGGTAATGCTGAATTGAGATCTGAATGAGAGAAGGCATCTGAGTGATGAGAAGCAGCATTCTAAGTAGAAAGAACAATCAAAGTACAAGGGCCCTAAAATGGAAACATTTTTGACATGTTCAAGAGAGCACAAAAAGCCATATTGGCTAGAGCAAAATGGCGAAAGATGAGGTCAAAGGGGATGGCAGCTAGACCTCTGAAATGAAATGGCACTTTACAATGCTCAGTCATCTAGCTATAGGAGGGGCCGAGGGTTGGGAGGATCCACAAGGCATAGGAATTGGAAAAAAAACTTCTCATGTTTATGGAATTAAGAGAAGACCAGTTGGGACTGGAAACTATACACAAGGAAAGTAACTGAAGTTAGAAGGTGGGTGGTAAGGAATTTAGATTCAGACTTTCATTTAAAATGCAAAATAAAGTCAAAGAGACTATAAATGGGGGGGGGATCAGAACCATGATCAGATTTTATATTTGAAAAAAGGTCACTTTGGTTGTTGTGTGGAAGAACCTATAAAGATATTAAGAGCCTACTAGAAGAGGTAATGGTGGCATGCACTAGAGAGGTCTAACATTAGAGATGAAGAACTATATACGGATTCTACACATTTTGGAGAAGAATCAATAGAGCTTCATAATGAATTGATTGTGAGGGCTAAGGGAATAAGAGTAAAAGTTGAATATCAAGTATCTGACACCTTAGGTAAGCACTTAATTCAATAAAACAAAAACTACTGGTTTAGGGTGATTATGCAAATGTAAAATTTGCTACTTGTACACAATACAAATGTTGATAGTGACAAACATTCCTAATGGGTCACCCTTTAAAAATAAAAACAGGTAGACTTGAAGTTATCTACTATGGCCATTTTCTTGGCAAGACCACTCTGTGGAAAATGTAACACTAATGTAAACCTAACATATAGGTATGTTGTGGTGGAAACTGCAGATCTGGGATTTAAAAAGACACAGCTCTTCTGTCAGCCAAAAAGCAATTTTTGGCCTAGATACATGTGCCCGGGGTAGGGGAGACATATCCCTACCCTTATACAACAGACAAGTTGGTTGGGAGACTTCTCATTAGAAAGAAAGCAAGACATGAAGACAGTTCAGAGAAGTAAGAAAAAGACAAGTTTTAGCACAGACTGAAGGAAATTTTCAAGATTAATATTCAATTACAGAAGAGGCATTTTCAAGACGGAACAAGAATCAAAATATATGTATCTGAATTCAAGAAATGCAAAAATTACCATGCTTTCTACTAGCAACTGAAAGCAAAGCACTAAGGATAAAGACAAAATTTTAAATTTCAGGGTATTTTAACTTGTGAGTAATGGAGCTTTTCATGCTAAACGCCTTCTTGATGCTAGGTGCAGTGGCGCACGCCTATAATTCAGGCAGTTCAGGAGGTTGAAGCAGAACAGTGAGTTCAAAGCCAGCCTCAGCAAAATTGAGGAGCTAAGCAACTCAGTGAGATCCTGTCTCTAAAATAAAACACAAAAAAGGGCTGGGGATGCGGTTCAGCAGTTGAGTGACCCTGAATTCTAAATACCCAGTACACCTACACCCCCCCCACACACACACACCAAAAAAGCCTTCTTGAATTATCCTGGGTAGCTCTAAGATCCCTTAACATGGCTTCTTTCTTCTTGGAATGTAAGCATACAGAATATTTTATCTCAGGTGTTATTAAAAATGTCTACTTGGGGGGCTACAGTTGTACCTCACTGGTAGAGCGCCTAGCATGTGTGAAGCACTGGGTTTGATCCTCGGCACCACATAAAAAATAAAATGAAATAAACACATTAAAATATACTTTAAAAATGTCTGGCAAACACTACCACAATAAAAGTTTCACTATCTTGAAAAAAAAAAAAAAAAAAGTCTGGCAGAGTGAAGTGGTGTAGAGCTCTAATCTTTGCAACTCGAGAGGCAAAGGCCAGAGGATCACAAGTTCAAGGCCAGACTGGGCAACTGAGCAAGTCCCTGTTTCAAAAATAAACAGGCTGGGGGTGGTGGTGACACCTGTAATCCCAGGGGCTCAGGAAGCTGAAGCAGAAGGATCCCAAATTCAAAGCCAGACTCAGTAACTTAAGCAAGGATCTAAGCAATTTAGTGAGACCCTGTCTCTAAATAAAATATAAAAAAAGGCTGGGAATGTGGCTCAGTGGTTGAGCACCACTGGGTTCAATCCCTGGTACCAAAAAATAATAATAGTAATAAATAATATATAAATTTAAGCTGGGTGTGGTGGCGCACGCCTATAATCCCAGCAACTCGGGAGGCTGAGGCAGGAGGATCCCAAGTTCAAAGCTAACCTCAGCAACTTAGCGAGGCCCTAAGCAACTCAGTGAGACCCTGTCTCGAAATAAAATACAAAATAGGGCCGGGGATGTGGATCAGTGGCTGAGTATCTCTGAGTTCAATCCCCAGTTCCAAAAAAATTAATTAATTAATTAATTAATTAGATTAAAAACAAAGGGTGGGGTACAGATGTAGCTCAGTGGTAGAGCACTTGCCTAGCATGTTTGAGGCCCTAGGTTCAATTCCTAGTACCACAGAACAAAAGTCTAAAACTTATAAATTAGAAACATTATAATTATTACGTATTATAAACTATGCTTGAGTTTCATAGTAGAAATCTTTTATATATTAATCTCAAAGCCATAATGGAGAACTTATTGCTCCTAAAGACCACCTTTAAAGGAAGATACTTCTTTTTTTAAAAAAGAAGGGTTAGCTGTTTGTTAGTGTTTATTTGTAAAAGCTACATAAAAACTAAAAACATAAAGGGAGAGAAACGTATAAATCTACAAGGTCAAAGAACAGAAGAGAAAGTTTGTAGAAGGTGAGTAGATGGAGGAATATCAGGACAAATTCAGTAGGAGAAAGGTTTTTTACATATTCTATAAAGCATAATATATTTGAAAAAATTGCTCTGTGAACTTTTATTTCAGTTGTAAACACAAGTACATGTACATTTATACCAAGTCCCATGCCCTGGTGAGTATTTAATGGTTTAATACCCTTAATATAAATAATATCCACTAAAAAACACTATTAAAAATTTAGTCTATGAAGCCAAAAGTGGAGGCCCTTGCCTGCAATACCAAATTACTCAGGAGGCTGAAGCAGGAGGATAGTGAGTTTAAGGTCAGTCTGAAGTATTTAGAGAAACCCTGACACAAAATAAAATTTTTAAAAAGGGGAGAGGAGACCACTGGGGATACAGCTCTACCACTGTAAAGCTCTAGGTTCAACCCCATTAAAAAAAATAAGTCAGGGGTGGTGGACACACCTGTAATCCCAGCAGCTCAGAAGGCTGAAACAAGAGGACCACAAGTTCAAGGCCAGCCGCAGCAATTGAGGAAGGCCCTAAGCAACTTAGTGAGACCCTATCCCCCAACCACCCAAAAAACAAAAAACAAAAAAAACCATAAGGGAACACATCTAGGGACATAGCTCAGTGAGTGCCCTGGGTTAAATTTCCAGTACCAAAAAAAGAGAATAAAATAAAGAAAGGCTAGGGATATATAGCTTAGAGCTTGCCTAGAATGTACAAAGTAATGGGTTCAATTCCCAGTACCCCCACCTAAAGTTTATGATTCAAAATGAATACAAATTCAAAGAATTGCAAATGAACGTTCGTTTGTAGCAAAACTAATACAAACTTAATTTAAAATAATGCCTATAATTTCCTTTTCTTTTTGTGATGCTGGGGATCAAACCCAGAACATATATGCAAGGCAAGAACTATACCACTGAGCTGAGTCTCCAATACCACCTCTCCTTTTTTTAGTACCTGGGACTGAACCCAGGGGTGCTTAACCACTGAGCTGCATCCCCAGTCCTATTTTGTATTTTATTTAGAGACAGGGTCTCACTGAGTTGCTTAGGGCCTCACTAAGTTGCTGAGGCTGGCTTTGAACTCACGATCCTCCTGCCTCAGCCTCCCAGGTGCTGGGATTACAGGTATGTGCCATCATGCCCGGCTATTCCTTTTTAAAATTTTGAGACAGTGTTTCATTAAGTTGCTTACAGCTTTGCTAAATTGCTGAGGCTGGCTTTGAACCTGAGATTCTCCTGTCCCAGCCTCCTGAGTCAACTGGATTACATGTGTTAGCACTATGCCTCACCCAACTCCTTTTTAATAACAAGTTTAAAGTCCATTGAGAAAAATGAATAATTTAGTTTAAGATTCTCAAAGCAACAAAAGAATTGTAATTTTAACTTTTCATATTGGATTCCAGTGAACAAAGCATAGTGCTAAACCCTCTATATAGACTATTTCATGCAATCACATGGACAACAAAGTCCTTGGCAATAATCTTTCTACTTCACTGAAAGGTAACCTGATTGTCTAATTTAGAAAGGGAAGTCTAAAAGAATCTAAACAATTAACAAGAAAGAATTTCACTACCAAACCTTAAGGAACCTGGCATTCTGCTATAATGAAGTGAGTAAATTAGCATTACTTACCATATCTGTAGCTTGATCTTCTTTCCTTGTAATTCAACTGTTTTGATCTTAAAGTCTATTCCTATAACATAGGAAGAAAAAAGGATAAATTGTAATTGTGGCTTTTGTGCTTGCTACAGTAAAATTCACTGAAATAAAAATGCTTTATACTCAGACTGGAGATGTAAGCTCAGAGTTGGAGATGTTTAACATGTGCAAGATCCTGGGTTTGATCCCCAGCACCACTCAAAAAAAAAAAAAGTTTATACTTTTAAAAAAACTTGTTTGTGTGATTTTAGATATATAGGTAAAGCAAATCCTAGCAAATGGGATCCACTATTTAAGCCTGAGTAATATAAAATCCAGGGTAACAGTATAAATAACCACACTGAAATTTTGAGTTTTTATAAATTAGGAACAAGCAAAATTTAAAATATCTAATATTACAGTTGGAGATTTTAACAACCCTTTCATAATAAGTGATTTTTAAAACGTGGGCAGAAATTCAGCAATAATACAAAAGAACTGATTCATATTCTTACCAACCAATTTTACTTAATTGACATATAAACCTACATCCAACAACAGAAAATACATTTTTTTTTTTTTTAAAGATGTTGGGGAATGAACCCAGGGCTCTATACGTGATAGGCAAATGCTCTACCACTAAGCTCCATCTCCAATCCCACACTCTTTAAAACATAATGGCCATAAAAGAAATTTCGCTACATTTAAAACTACTGGAATTACACAAAGTATGTTTTCTGTCCACAACAAATCAAACTGGAAATCACTAACAAAAACACATCTGGAAAAATTTCCAAATATTTGGAAATTCATGGGTCAAAAGATAAATTAAAATGAAAATTAGAAAAAAAATTCTTAAACTATAATGGAAACGTAACATTAAAATTTGTGGTATACAGTCAGGCACAGCAGCACACACCTGTAATCTCAACTACTCTGGAGTATGAGACAGGAAGATATCAAGTTCAATGCCTGCCTCAATTTAGGGAGACCCTGTATTGAAATGTAAAGATATATTGGGTTGGGGGTGTAGCTCAAGGCAGAGCACCTCTGGGTCCAATCCCCAGTACCGGAGTTGAGGCGGGAGGGAGGGTTGGAAACAGCTCAAAGTAGGGTTTAGAGAGAAATTTACAGCATTAAAAGTTTACACTAAGAGGGAACACTTATTCTGTTTTATACAATGAAGTGTTGCGTGATTCAAGAATTGATAATAAAGCCAATGAAGATCTTAACATAAAAGGTTTACATCAAGAAATAAACCTATAACAAGCACTGCTTCAGAAGGAGAAGAACACCAAAGGAATAGATTCAGTTAATTCTAAAGTATACACCAAAGATTAGAACTACCAAATTTCTAAAAATACACCCATCCAGGCTTTATTTTGCATTGAAAAAGTTCAATGCAAAATAATAGAGAAGGTAAAAACTTGAGCTACAAATTAAACATTATTATAAGATTAAAGACACATGGCAGCCCTGCCACAAAAAATACTATTAAAATTATGGCATATCCTTTCTATATGAGAACTCTGAAGCTGCTCTATTGACTACATCATCTATGGCCAACGATAATGAAATAGCCTATGTGACCTGCAGGTGATAAACTGAATAGTAAACAGCTAGCAAAAAGAAAAGTGGGAGAAGGTGCTAATATCTCTATTTAGAAAATATAAAATAAGTAAACTTATAAAGATCAAGTCATCCAATCCTGACAGTGGGAGAAGGTGCTAATACCTCTATTTAGAAAATATAAAATAAGTAAACTTATAAAGATCAAGTCATCCAATCCTGACAAGAGAGCAGAGTTAACGAGTTAACTTATTCCACTACAAAACCTCTGCAAATTCTGCCTATATCAAACACATTTTCATAAACCAAGAGAAATTCCTTTGGACCCAAAACAAAAAGGAAACTGAAAACCAGAGTAGATAAACAGGCTTTTGTTGCACTTTGGAAATGAGAGGGTTGGGGGAAGCACAACCAAAGAACTTGCCATGTCGGGGACAGAAGAGGAGGTTCCAAGTCTTTGGGAAACAGAATGTTGGAACTAAGACCTTTGCCTGAAACTTAGAAAGGACTAAAGTCTTCATGCGAGTCACCTAGGAAACAGAATCTGCTCACTGGCAAAAAGTGATCCCGAGGAAGCTTCTGACAGGCCTTGTGAGTCACTCAGCTTTGAGGATCCATATTTACATAAAAAGTGGTCAAGTGTTACTAACAGCACATGTAATAACTGAAGGTACAAATCCTTTCACTGGACCTTACAGAATCCCCACAAATAAAGACCTACTGAATACTAGATAATATTTCTACATAAACAAATAATTAAGAAACATTAAATAACGTGAAAATTATCCACCTTTAATAGGAATTAACAAACACAAAGCCAAATTAAACCCACAAATTTTCAGAACATAATTATCTGACAGGATTAAAATTATTTTTTTAAATGAGAAAAAGAACAGTTACCATAAACAAAGGATCAAAAGTCTGCGATAACATTTTTACAAGAAAAAGGGTGAGAAAAACAAAAGTAAGGTGGTAAGTTTTAAGCTTGACTTAAAAATTTATCATTTTATTGCAATTACAGTCAGAATGATTTTTCTTAAGTGAAAAGCAGATTTGCTTTCTCAGTCCTTTCAGGATAGAAGTCTCCAGTGTACATGACATACCCCTGCACATCATTTTTCATATCTCTGACTTAACGCATGCTACTTAATTAAACCTCCCCTGACTATGATTTTCTTTTCCTGATAAACCTCCATTTATCTTTCAAGTCTCAGTTTCATTCCTATGGACCAAATACAAAAAAGTTTTTCTATCTGAGCCTCAAATGACAGTGAAAATTTAATGCAAAAAAATTATCTAAAGCATATAAACAGTTGCAAAGGATACCATGCTTCAGAGAAAACATACTACAATCTTAATCTCCTCCCTGTCTCTTCCTTTAAAGTAAAACTCCTTGAAAATTTACTATATATGTTGCCTCTAGGTTTTCTCCTTCCATCTCTTGAATAGTTAAATAAGGGGTTGAAAATAAAGCTCAATGGTAAAGGATTTGCCTAGTATGCACAAAGCCCTGGGTCTGATCCCCCAGCACAGGGGTGAGGGTGGGGGAAGCGGAGAATAACAGACAAAACTAAAGGTAACTAGAACCTGTTACATGATTCCAGTGAATACTGGTTTGATCTATAGTGCTCATATCCCCAGGCCACATTTCTTTATTTCTGAATTCAGTCTCCCTTGGCAAAATATAAGACCAACAAGATTAGTTTTTTAAAAAAATCTATTTAAGTTATTCAAATTCTCAGCCCCAGTGCTATGCCCGATATGTAACATGTATTCAAAAAAACATCTGTTGAGCCCGTGCGGTGGCGCATGGCTGTAATCCTAGCAGCTCAGGAGGCTGAGGCAGGAGGATCTCGAATTCAAAGCCAGCCTCAGCATGGGCAAGATGCTAAGCAACTCAATGAGACCCTATCTCTAAATAAAATACAAAATAGGGCTGGGGATGTGGCTAAGTGGCCAAGTGCCCCTGAGTTCAATCCCCGGACCCCCCCCCCCCCACCAAAAAAAAACCAAAACTGTTGAGCCAGGCAGGAGAATCCAGGTCGGACTGCACAACTTAGGGGCGCCCTGTCTCAAAATTAAAAATAAAAAGGGCTAGGGATATATGCTGCCCAGTACCAACCCCTACCCCTGCAAAAAAAAGTTGAATGAACAGATAAATTGTTTTCTGGAGAAAGTGAAAGGATTCCTAAAGAAAATAAACACATAGAATTTCACCAGTAAGTGAAACTCACCATTTGGCAATTGCCCTTACCCACTTTGCTTCCAATCAGTTTCTTAGAGCCTTGGGCCAGAGATTCCGATGAGATACCAAAACATGGAAAAATGAAACAAGAAACAGGGCCAATAAAAAGCATATCATTTCTCACAGGTGTGGTGGTGCACGCCTGTAATCTCAGTGGCTTAGGAGGCTGAGGCAGGAGGATCGTTAGTTCAAAGCCAGTCTCAGCAAAAGCAAGGCGCTAAGCAACTCAGTGAGACCCTGTCTCTAAATAAAATACAAAGTAGGGATGGGAATGTGACTCAGTGGCCAAGAGCCCCTGAGTTCAATCCCTGGTACCTCCCTCCAAAATTCAAAAAAAAAAAAAAATTAAAGAAAATTTTAACAAGTATATCATTTCTTATCTTTTCAGAATAAGGTAATACTTTTTAATAGGGGGGACAGAAATGAAAAAAGCTGAACCAGAAAACTCCTAAATATTTTTTAAATGGCAAAAATATTACAGTCAACAGAAAGGTTACAAGAAAGAATTTAGATCTCTCAGAAAATATGATGACATGACAAGGAATAGAATATTTGTGAAAGATAACAAATCAGAAGATCAAACCAGGAGGTCTGACATTAAACACAAAAACTGAGAAACAGAGAAAATGACATAAAGAAAATAATCAAAGAAGTTAAGCATGAAAAGATAACTAATCCAGAAGAATCTGTTTTTTAATTAAAAGACCCATCAAGGGGTTGGGGATATAGCTCAGCTGGTAGAGTGCTTGCCTTGTATGCACAAGGCCCTGGGTTCAATCCCTAGTACAAAATTAAATAGATAGATAGATAGAGAGATAACCCACCAAGTATCTAGTGTAATGAATAAATCAGCCTATACCAAAGCACATTAAAGTGAAATTTCAGAACACCAAGAAAAGGTATAAAAGCTTTCAGAGGGACAAACTAAGCCATATTAAAGGAACAAGAATGACAACATCTCAATATACCACCACTAAAATCCAAAGACGCTATTTCCAACCTACATCCAGTTGGCACCAAATGAAAGGCATTTTCAGACATGAAAATCTCAAAATCTTTAGCTCCCATGTGTTGGGGCTCAGAAAACAATACCTCAAAAGGTGGCACCTTAACATGTGAAGTCAGATCGAGTCTCAGAATCTCTCTATAACCTTTTCTGTTTCTCTGCACATGTGCAGGAGGGCTCTCTTTGAAGTTACCTTAGGGAACTGAAAGCAGTTCTTCCAAAAGAAATCCAACTGCTTTCAGGCCCCCTTTCCCATAGGAATGGCATCAACCAGGAAAAGATGACCATGAAAAGAAGACTAAAGTCTCTACACCCAGGCAGACTTCTTATCTATTTTTCTGAGGGTAGTTTCCAAAGTATGACCTGAGAGATTTTATTTGTGGAACAAGACAGCCTTTGTGGCACAGTTCTGATGCTCAATTTCTCTGACTACCCCAGACAGGTACCTTAATGCCAAGTTCTTGTCTGTTTTTCCAGGCACATTCTTTTACCCTAAAAAGCATTTATTATACCTCTGAAATTGCCTACAGTTCTTCCACTTTCTTCCTCTTCATGAAGAGGGTATTTAAACTTAAACCACCTATCCTTGAAGTACAGGTTGATCTGTATGCCTTTTCTTCTGGGTTAATCTATTGTCAGTTTGCTTCAATAGACTCAGGCCCAACTTTCAGAGGTAAAGTGTCAATTTTCATACATATGCATCCTTTCTAAGATACCTACTAGGAGGTTGCTTTACAAACCAAGAAACATATGAAATCATCAAACAGAGTGATGTATGGGGCAGGTCTACCCTGGAGAATGATAAGAAATTAATTCCAAGCCAGGCATAATGGCCCATAAATGCCCGTAATCCCAGTGACTCCTGAGGTTGAGGCAGGAGGATCCTGAAATTCAAAGCCCGACTCAGCAATTTAGCGAGGCTGTAAGCAACTTAGCAAGACCTTTATGACAAATAAGACCACATCTCAAAATAATATATAAAAAAAGGGCTATGGATGTGGTTCAGTGGTTAAGCACCCCTGGGTTAAATCCCTAGTACCCCCCCAAAAAAAAAGAAAGAAAGGTTTTACTTCCAAGATGTATGTCTCCTGGGACTCAGGATGGGTTGGGGAAGAGGAAATAGTATTCATAGAATTTCTATGAAACACGGAAGTGTCTGATGATTGTCTGGGATAAAGTCAAGACAGGTAAATGTAACAATGAAGGAATTGTAACTACAGTCAATACAAAAGGTGGTCCAAGAAAGGAAATGCAATTATAGTATGTTACTTGGTTTGGCAATTACCAAAACAACTGTCATTACTACTTGAGAAGATGAAGCAAGAGGTGCCATGAATGTTTGATGGTGTTTAAATTCTTATCTTCTATAACAAGAGAGAATTTCTATGATGAGTGTCTTTTGTTTTATTTTAAGTTATAAGCACAAAACTAGGGAATACAGAATTAAATAACAGAAGAAAAAAGGAAAAGAAACCTAGGAAAGGTAAACACAGGTGGGAATGGGACAAAGCCTCACTGTTGCAGCTGCTGTTGCTGCAGTCACAGCCTTGAAGTACTCCTAAAAATGTTACCTATTAAACTAAAAGAAATCAAAATTAGGTCAACAAAGAGGAAGTATGTTTATAAGCATATTTTCACTACTTATACACTTAAATTTGGTCATTCTGGTCTATAGATAAAGATACTTAAATTTCTTGGATGGCCCCAGGTTTCCTCTCCAGAATCATTCCTCCAGTTTTCCTCCTGTAGCCATAAACACAACTTTTATAGCTCTTTATAAATAAGTAAACAGCTTTGTTACATCAGCATGTACTTGCCTTACCTCCACATATCCCACACCCACACCCACACCTACATATGGAAACTTTTTAGTTAAAGACAGAGAGTAGAAAAGCTGATGATAAAGTTTAGGGATCAGCCAAATGTGGTGATGCACACCTGTAATCCTAGTGACTCCAGAGGCTGAGGCAGGAAGACGTCAAGTTCAAAGCCAGCCTCAGCAACTTAGCAAGGCCCCAAGCAACTCAGTGAGCTCTGTCTCAAAATAAAAAAATAAAAAGTGCTGGGGATGTGGCTCAGTGGTTTAGTGCCTTGGATTCAATCCCTGGTTTAAAAAAAAAAAAAAAAATTAGGGATCAGAGCAAAATAAAAAACTCAGCTGCCCAGAAAGCCAGGAAAACCTGTAAGATTGTAACAAGAGGAATAATCAGTTTCTTCAGCAACAGTACCATTTGCCAAATTACTGCAGACAATCACAGAATTTGATCCAACATGTGATTTTTTTTAAGGTTTTGCTTGTGTAAAAACATGAAATGAATTCCCACTTTCAACAGATTGCTGAGACTCAAAGCTCAAGATTATTTCAATTACTGCAGTCAAGTCATTCATCAGTTTTCAGTTACTCAAAAAACAATATCAGACAACACAACTGACTTAATGATGTTGCACAAGCACCATCCAGTGGCAATAGGTGTTAACTGCAACCTCTATCCTATAAACAGGTATTTCGCACATCTTGGCTTCTGATGACACATAAATAACACAGGAATTAATGTAGGCCAAACAACCTACATTTTTATCAAGTGAGGCTCTCAGTTCAATGCACAATACCTCCCCAGAAGATTAAAATAAAAACAATAGCAGCATCAATAGTATCAACAGTATTATTTACTAAATAATAGTAAGTATGCTAAACATTTCATACATTTCATAGTCATAAAAATTCTGGACAGTAAATATGCCTATTTCATAAACACAAAATTAGAGATAATTTACCTAAGGTCACAGGATAAATGAGTAGCTGAACCAGAATTCAATCTGATATCTGATTCTTACCCTATATGCTCCTGTCTCACAATTTTACTTTTTAAGGTAGAATTCATATAAACTGACCATTTCAAAGTGAACAATTCACAATGTTCAATTCTGACGACCTATCTAATTCTAAAACCTTTTCATCCCTCTAAAGGAAACCCTATATCCATTAAGCAGCTGCTTTTCATTCTCCCTACCCCTACCTCACCCTCCAAAACCACCAATCTACATTGTTTTTGAGTCTACCTTATTGCAGATATTTTACTGAAAGAGCGCAACATATGAACTTTTATGTCTAGCTTCTTTCCCTTAGCGTATTTTCAAGACCCATCTACATTATGTAGCATGTGTAGTACTGAGGAATAATAGGATTAATAATACACTGTATGCATATACAGTAATTTGATTATCTACTCATTAACTGGTGGATATTTGGGCTGTTTCCCCTTTTTAGCTTCCCCCCATTGCTCATGGCAATGCTGGGATTGAACCTAGGGGCACTCTGCCAAGGAGTGACATCCCAACACTATTTTATTTTTAGATCTCACTAAGTTGCCAAGGCAGGACTTAAACTTGTGATCCTCCTGCTTCACCACCCCCATGTAACTAGGATTACAAACATGCACCACCATACCTGACATTGCTTTTTTGTTTGTTTTAAATAGCTGTACTAGTGAGTATGAAGATGTACCTCAAATGCTTTTTTATTTAATTTCCTTACTGTTTAATGATGTTCAGGACTCTTCATGTGTTTATAGACCATTTGTATATCTTCTATGATGAAACTTCATTCAAGTTCTTTGTCCATTTCTTAATCAAGTTGTCTTGTGGAGTCATTAGAGTTCTTTGTATATTTAGGACACTTGGTATCCCTTATTAGCTATATGATTTACAAATATTTTCTTTCATTCTATAGGCTGTCCTTTCACTCTCTTGATTATGTCCTATGAAGTAAAAAAGTTTTTTTTTAAATTTTGACAAAGTCCAGTTAATTACCCTTCCTTTTGCTACATGCCATAATTCCACTGATTTTCACTTTTGAAACGCCTAAGGTGAAAGAAGTTCTTGGATATTGACAAATCCTTAACAATAGAAGCAGAGCTAAATTCAAAAATGGCCAACTACAACTAAGATATATAACAGAGGGATAATACTAGCATTTCTAGTAATATATTCTAAATAACTTTTTAAAAATATTTTTTAATTGTAGATGGACACAAAACCTTTATTTTATTTATTTACATGCAATGCTGAGACTCGAACTCATTGCCTCACACATGCAAGGTAAGTGCTCTATCACTAAGCCACAACCCCAGGCCTATAACTCTTTTGTTCTGTAAAATTCACACATTAAAAATAACAAAGCTTATGAGAAAAATTGGGGTTGAGGTATACCACTCAAGTAATTTTGTTCAGGACACTAAAAAAGCACTAGCGCTATTACAAAGTCATGTTCATTTCTTAATTAAGAAACAATGAGAGCAAGTGTCATATTTTATGCTTAAAAAAAGGAAGGAACATTCATGAAAAGGGATGTAAGGAAGGTCAGAAACTGCAAAATTATGAAAGGAAGAGTAAAATGTACAAAGATAATACATTTTAGAACTTCACAAACTTTCCTTGACTGTGTCAAGGGCAAGAATGTAGACTCAGATTAGATTCTGCATACTTTTATATTCCTCTGGAGCACACTCTAGTCAGCTATGTCAGTGTAACATAATGTGCTAGAGGGAAGCACGGAGACCCAATGTGGCTCCTTCATTATTCTGATAATCATTCATTTATGTAACAAGTAGCTGTAAGCTAGTTCACATTAATATATTTCAGCAAAATATACCATGCTTATTATATACATCAAAAAGCAGACAAAATTCTGTTAAGGGAACTTACATTCAGGAGAGGGCCCCTCCCCAGAAAATAAAATCTTGATGTCAATGGTGATAAATGCTATGAAACAGGAACGGGAGAGAATGCTTATTTTATGTAAGGAAAATAGGAGGCAAGGAATTTAAGTGATATGGGTATTTGGAGAAAGTATTCCAGGCAGAGAAAACATCAAGTATAAGAGGCTGAGGCAAACATATGCTTGGTACAATCAAGACATTCACAAGGGGGCCAGGGATATAGTTCATTTGCAGAGTGCTGCCTACTGTGTGAGAAGGCCTACATTTGATCTCCAGCATGAGAGAGAGAGAAAAGAACACACAAACATGAGGATTTTAAGCAAAGTGATGTAAGCCTTCTAGTCCATGGACATGGTGTAGCTTTATTTGGGTCATGTTTTATTCTCTCAGCAATATTTTATAATTTTTAGAATCTAGGTCTTGCATGTGTTTTGTTAAATTTACCCCTATTTCATTTTCATTTTTTGGAAGTAGTTTGAAAGAATTTTTTTTAAGTTTCATTTTATAGTTGCTAAATATAAAAATGCAACAGATTTTTTGGGCTGGGGTTGTGGCTCAGTGGAAGAGCACTTGTCTAGTACATATGAGGCACTGGGTTCGATCCTCAGCACCACATAAAAAATAATGCAAAGGTAACGTGTCCATGTACAACTAAAAAAATTTTTTTCAAAAAATGCAAATGATTTTTGTATATTGTTCTTGTATCCTGCAACCTTGCTATATTTACTTTTTCTAATTGCCTTTTTAGCAGGGAGATAGATTTCTTATGATTTTCTATGTATATAACCACATAGCGGTAAATTAAGACACTTTTACATCATCCTTTTGAACTTTTATGACATTTCTTTCTTGGTTTATTTACTAGCTACAACCGCTAATGTTATTTTCTGCTTGATCTCAGAAAGTATTAATCTGAAAATTTTGCTACTGAACTATCATGTTAACTACACTATAATTAGCACACTGGAAAGTATCCTTTGATTTCTAGTTCCCCCAGTTATCATGAGTTGTATCTGTCAAATGTTTCTTACTGTACCAACCAAGATTATCATCTAATTTTTCTTCTTTATTCCATTAAAAAGTCAATTACATTGATGTTAAATGTAGACTTAACCTTGAACCTGGTCATGATATATTATTCTTTTTATAAGTTCCTGGATATGACTTGAAATTATTTAGTCAAGGATTCTTATGTACATTTTCATGAAAATCTCTATGTTCACTAGGGATGACACATTTTTGTCTGACTGTAGTATCCAATTTTAGACTGGTCCCATAAAAAGACTTGCAAAGAGTACCTTTCTGTATTTATTGAAAGGGTTTAAGACTGGCATTTTTTCCATAAACATTTTTTATAATTCACCAGCAAAAGCACCTGGGCCCCAAAATTCCTTTCAGAAAGGTTTTTAATTGACTCAATTTACATAATATATGTCTACGGATTATTACTCAGAGGAAAGTTGAAATAACCAACTACACAATTGTGGACTATTTCTCCTTCCAGTTCTGTCAGTTTCTGCCTGAAGTTATTCTGAAATTCTGTTATTAGACATGTAAATATGACAAATTAATGATTCGTTTTGAAAAGACCCTTTTTATTTCTGGAAACATATGCCTTGTTCTGAAACCCACTTTACCTATTATTTTTCAGGTTTTCTTTTTATTTTATGGTGCTGGGGAGTGAACCCAGGGCCTTGTTACACATGCTCTACTAATGAACTACACCCCCACACGATCTAACATTAATATAACCAACCACCCTAGTTTTTTTATTTTTTATCATCAGCTTTAGATATACCTAATTTTTACTAGTGGTTGCTCTAAAGTTTATAATATATACCTTTAACTAGCAGTCTACCATCAAATGGCATTATATCAATTCTTGCATAATGTAAGAACATCATAAGAGTATACATCCATTTTATTCCTCCTGTCATTGGCCTATTTTCCCCCTACAGATACATCCATTTTATTCCTACAGTTACTAGCTTATATTTTACTGCTAAATGCTATAAGTCCTATAAAACACTGATTTTTTTTTTTTGCTTTAAACAATCATTTTTTTAAACAAACTAAAAATTGAGAAAAACGTATATAGTTCCCCATATAGTCACCATTTCCTGTCCTCTTTATTCCTTTGTGTAGGTCTGTTTCCATCTGAAAGAATTTTCTATGGGCTGAAAAACTTCCTTCAACATTTATTATGAACACAGATTAAAAAGAAAAAACAAAAAACAAAAAAAATTTACCTCGGCTTTTATCTGGAAAATGTACTTATTTTACCTTTTTTTTTGGTAATACATTTGTTAGAATTGAATTCTAAATTAATTTTTTTGCCTTTCGGAACTTTAAAAATGTTGTTCATTATCCTCTCACTTGCATTGTTTCATTTTTTGTGACAACAGATTTAAAAGTTTCTTTTTTGTGGTAATTTTACGAAAAGCTGTAAAACCAGAACAGAGTTCAGGTACGCCTTTTGTTCAACTTCTCGTGTTAACTTACATAACTGCAGCATACGTAATCATAAACAGGAAAATAACACTGATATAGTACAATTAACTAAACTAATAATCAAATTAATTCACCAGCTTTTTTTCCAGGATCCAATTTAGACTTCCACAGGCTTTTAGTTATCAAATCTCCTGAGTCTCCTCCCAATCTAAGACAGTCCCTATTCTTTCATTGTCTTTTATGGCTTTGATACATAATGAAGAATACTAGTCCAGCATTTCGTTTAGTTTTCCTCAGTGTGGGTTCTGCTGATGCCTTCTCATAATCAGATTAAGGTTTTGCCGCAGTGTGGAGGTGGTGGTGGGGTCCTCACAAATGTGATTCTTTGCCTTTCAAAGTGCACTGAATATTGTCTGCAAAAATTATTAGTGTACTATATTTCTCACTCATTTTACACTCAATAACTACAATTCTTCTTTTGAGATTTGTCCTTTCTAAAGCAAAGTGCAAACTGGGAATGTGGCACACAATTGTAATCCCAGTGGCGTGTGGATCAGCAACTGAGAGCGAAAACTTGCCCTGCAGGCAGACAGCACCATCAAGGTTGAAGAGGAGGGGGCACATTTTTGCTGCTGATTTCAGATGCCAAAACATGGACTTACTCCAGTCACTTTCCAGGGAGCTTCCAAATCTTCAGCCTCAGAATGGGATCCATGTGGTTATTGTATTACAAATGAATACAAATTAGCAATATTTTGCTGGCTTATACTGTTTCTGCTAGTCAACAGTTGTTCTTATATTTGTTCCTCTGAATGTAACACCATTCCTTTTTGTCTCTGGCTTTCAGTAATTTGATTAGGATGTATTTCAGTGTGATTTTCTTTTTTACCTCACCTAGGTTCATCAGGTCTGTGGGCTTAGAGTTTTCTTCACAGTTGTAAACTTAACAGCCATTATCTTTCTTCTGTGAATACCTCTTTCTTTTCTTGGACTCCAATAAAATATGTTAGATCAGGATATTGTCCCATGTACCACTGAGGTTCAACTGTTTTTCAGCATTTTTCCTTCCCCATTTTTCAGTCTGGATAGTTTCTAATAGTTTCAATTATCCTATCACTAAACTTTTTTTTTTATTATTTGTTTGTTTTTTTGGTACCAGGGATTGAACTTGGGGCACTCAACCATGGATGGAGTCACATCCCCAGCCCTTTTTGGTATTTTATTTAGAGACAGGGTCTCACTGAGTTGTTTAGTGCCTCACTTTTGCTAAGGCTGGTTTTGAACTTGCAATCCTCCTGCCTCAGCCTCCCAAACCACTGGGATTACAGGTGTGGGCTGCTGCACCCAGCTAACACTAATCTGTCTGTTTTTAGTTGTAGATGGACACAATACATTTATTGATTGATTGATTGATTGTGGTGCTGAGGATCAAACCTAGTGGCCTTCACAAGTGTCAGGCAAGTACCTTACAACCCAAACCCCTATCACCAATCTTTTGTTTTGTAATGTTCAATGTAATGATCTGCTTTTAAGACTGCTGGCTAGGGCTAGGGTTATGGCTCAGGGGTAGAGCAGTTGCCTAGCATGAGCAAAGCACTGGGCTTGATTCTCAGCACTATATATAAATAAATGAAAAAAAAATGAAGGTCTATCAATATCTAAAAGGAATATTTTTAAAAAAGACTGTTGGCTAAAAATTTCATTTCAGATTCTCTATTTTTCATTTCCAAAAGTTTTACTATTTTGGTTTTTTTGTTTGTTTGTTTGCTTTGGCGGTGCTGGGGATTGAACCCAGGGCCTTGTGCTTACGAGGCAAGCACTCTACCAACTGAGCTATATCCCCAGCCCTATTTCGTTTTTTTAAATCCTTACATTTGTCTCCTTGTAATCACATTTTCCTTTAAATACTTCAATGCATTCCTGTCTTTTAAATCCATCATCTGTGATTTCTGAGTCTATCAATTAACTTTTCTCCTGGTTAAAGGTCAAATTTCCCCTTCTCTTTATAGGTCCAATAATTCTGGACTGGATGTTTAATATCTTATATATGTTGTTGGTGAATACATGGATATTTTAAATGTTGAATTTTGTCCAGGTGGAGAAATTGAGACCTGGCTTAATCTTTTTCTTCTTTTTGTGGTACTGGGGATCAAACACAGAGCCTCCCACAAAGTAGGCTAGTGTTCTACTTATGTGCTACATTACCCTGCCCTACTTAATTCCTTTTTCTTTTCTTTCTTATTTTGGAGGTAATGGATATTGGATCCAGAGGAATTCTACTATGGAGCTACACCCCCAGCCATTTTTATTCTTTATTTTGAGACAAGGCCTCTCTAAATTGCCCAGGGTAGCCTCAAACTTTCCACCCTTCTGCTCAGCCTCCTGCCTACCTGGGATTACAGGTGTGCACAAACCTGGCTTCTACCTTCATTATTTTAAAGAAAATTATTTTTTTATTTGTTATTTTTAGATACACTTGACAGCAGAGTGTACTTTGACATATTATACATAGCTGCCTTCATCTGAGATTTGTTTTTCACCCCCTCCCCACAATACACACATACTTTTGAGGGTAAGGTTAAAATAGTCTTTTCTCTAATTACTGCAGACCTACTGCCAAAGATTGCCCTTTCTAGGGTCTCTTATAAATGATCCCGTATTTAAGGTGGTCTTTCCACTCTACATGGTCAGAACTAGATGGCCTCCTGACCCATTATGAGTTCAAGTACTTACACCAGCTTGATAGTTATCTGCCTGCCCCACGAAGCCTCACCCAGCTTAGTATCATCCAAAGATAAAAGGGACCCTTCTGCAGATTCCTGAGTCTCACTGTGTGATTCCATCTTTCATAGTAGTCAATCCTGAAACTCCCGTTCCTGTTCTTGCTTGTACTCTGATTTCTACCCTTGGTCCAGTAAGACTGCCTTTCTCTGCTTGGATCCTGCACTGGGTTTCAGATAGAAATTCAGGGAGATTAATTTGTTTTCCTTCTCTTTCCAGACTATTACCAAATATCTAAAGACAACTGTCTCACAATTTCCTTCAGTTTCCTATCTCTTTATGGCCAGAGGGCTAGTCTAGTTCTAGTTACTTTGTAACAGTCAGAAATGGAAGTCCTCCAAAGCTTTGTTGTCAGTCTGGAGGTGTGGCTCAGTTGTAGAGCACAGGCCTAGAATGAGTGTGCCTTGGTTCCATTCCCCAGCACTGCAAAAAAATAATAAAATTTAAAAAGCTATGTTATCTTTTAAAGTTAAGCAGACCTTACTCTTTTTTGGAATGTGTTTTCATCTGAGAATGTAATAAAGACTATGGATCCTTTGCCCACTTTCTTCTACCCAAGTGTATGCAAACAAAATTTGGAAAAGAATTTCAGGGAGTTCATAGCCTCTGCTGTAGTTCCCCTGTCCACTAATGTTCTAGAGGTCAAAGTATAGTACTAGTATATTCTACTATCATTCTTTCAAGGTTTTAGGGTAACATTTTTATTTACTGACACTTGTTAAGGCTGAAATAAAAGTATCTGAGCCAAGGAATATTTTTTTCCTTTTTGATCAAAGAAGACATTCTACTACTATGATAATTATGATGAAGAAGAAGAAAATAGAATATTCCTGGAGAATAGGGAAGGAACTAAAAGAAAAAAGTATAACCCTGGGGAAGAAGGAAGGAGGAAGAAAGGGAAGAGGACGGGAAGAGAAGGAAGAAAAAAATGTATAGCCCTGGGTACAACAGTGCATGCTGGTAGTCCCTGGGACTTGGGAGACTGAGGCGGGAGGACTGTATGTTTGAGGTCAGCCTGGGCAACTGGGGATTGCACCCTGGCCCAAAATAGAAAATAAAATGGACTTATGGATGTAGTTTTGTAGTAGAGCACCCCTGGGTTTAATCCCTAATACCAAAAAATTAAAAACATATATACTAAATGTTTGTGTGTTTTTCTTCTATTTCTCAAACTGCTGTTAAAAACTTGCACCCTTTCCTAGGTTACTAGTTCTTAGAGCATAAACCAGTTCTGACAAGCCACTTGCATGTGACTAAACATCACCACAGAAATCGCCATAGTGCTCTGTGTACTAATCAACTAATACCACTCAATTTAAATAAAGGTGAGAGGAAAGAGAGTAAATAGGAAAGGACAGCATCTTAGGGTGCTTGATATTTAATGACCAAAAAGTGAACATAAATGTAAGGGTTTATTATTGGATTATCAATTCTCAGTTCTACTCCAGTGATATATATGTATCTATCTTTATGCTAGTATCACACTGCCTTGGTTACTGTAACTTTGTTCAACATTCTGAAATCAGGAAATTTGAGTATTCTAACTTTGTACTTATTTTTCATTGTTTCTTTGGTTGTTCTGGTTCTCTGTATTTCTACATGAATTTTAGGAGTCAACTGTCAATTTCTGCAAATGAGCTAAGATTTTGTTAGGAATCAAACTGTAGGTCAATTTGGGTAGTATTGCCATCTGAACAATATTGTCTTCAATTCGTGAACATTGGGTATCTATTTAGACATTTTAAATTTCTTTCAACAATATCTCTTAATTTTTATGATGCAAGTCATACTTCTTTTGTTAAATATATTCTTAAGTATGGATTCTTTTGATACTACTGTAAATTTTCATAATTAAACAATCCATAGGTACAGAAACGAAATTTACTTTTGTATATCATTCTTGTAATCCACCTACAAACTTTTAAATATCAAACTATTCTGAAGTATTTTTCTAAATGTTACACACGGTATTGCATTAAAATTATACTACAAATTACAAGAAAAGTCATTCTAATAAAAAATTTCATCCCAGTAAACATAAAAAGCTGATATTAAGTGGCTGGGGTTGTGGCTCAGTGGTAGAGCACTTGCCTAGCATGCATGAGGCACTGGGTTCGATCCTCAGCACCACATATAAATAAACAAAAATAAAGGTCCATTGACAACTACAAAAAAAATGTTTAAAAAAAAAAAAGCTGATATTAATATAAAGACTTGGCCAGTACAGTGGCTACAGTGGTACAGACCTATAATCCCTGCTATTCTGGAGGCTAAGGCAAAAGGATCACAAGTTTGAGTCCAGCATGAAAAATTAAGAGTGAGACCCTGTCTCAAAAATAAAAGAACTGGGAATGTACATCAGAGGTCCTGGGTTCAATCCCCAACATAGTAGTCTTCCTGAAAATTCCACCTTAATACCTTAGAACTGCTAAATAAAGAGATGTAAGCTAGAATCAAGAAAAGTTCTGGATTAGGGATGTAGTTCATTGGTAGAGCACTTGCCTAGCATTGTGAGGACCTGGGTCTGAACCCCAGAATTGGGGTGAGGAAATTATTTATTATGCACTAATTTTTTTTAATCAAATGCATTTTAAAAAACATTTTTAGATGTTTTTATTTTATTCATTTATTTATATGCAGTGCTGAGAACTGAACCCAGTGCCTCACACATGCTAGACAAGTGCTCTACCACTGAGCCACAACCCCAGCCCAACTGCATTTTTTATATGCAAACAATGAACACATGGATGCCAAAATTAAAAATGCAATACCATTTACATAAACTCTAATGAAGTACAGTAATTAGGTGTGAATCTATCAAAACACATACAGGGCTTATATGTTTATATTATACAATGCTGATGAAATATATCAAGCTGGTAGGCATACCACGTTAATGGATTAGAAGATTCAATAAAACAAAAATGCTAATGTTCCCCAAATTGATATGCAGGTTTATTAAAACTACTAAAATTCCTATAAGAATTTTTATAGATATAAAAAAAGCAAAGAAGCTAGAAGAGCTAAACAGTTTTGAGAGTAATCAAGACTGCTCAATTATAAAGCTATAATAACCAAGACCGTGTGATACTTACAGGGGAATGAACACACATGTGAATGTAATTCTAAAGAGATTTCTCTAATTCATAAAGTTGCTAAGATGTTCAGAAGTAATACAGTTATAGAAGACAGCTGGGAAATGATTTGGGAAATCTGGTTAATTCCCAATATCAGTTAATAGACAATAATAGAAAAGCAAGAGAAGCAATATTACAAGAACTGAAAATTAACAAACTTTATACACAAAAGATGTTATGCCTTTCTCCCCAGGCCAGAATAAGAAATGTTCCCATCTGAAATTTAAAATCTCCTTTATACCTGTATTTGTAATAAATGAGTATCATTTTTAAATATTTGGCATTTGCCATCTACCCAATTTGATACAAATGGAAAAAGTAACTAGTTTAACAACTATTTCACAAGAATTTTGAAAACACAAAAGCTGTGAAAAAGTAAAACACATCACACCTACTATGTCTGAATTACTTTGAATTTAAAATTAGCATAATAGAAACTAGTGCAGCTTTATTTCACAAAACTCTATTTCTCCAGTGTCTTATGTTTCCAGTGGTAGTTTTAAATTTGGCACGTACACTTAATTCCATGATTTCCTAAAGAATTTTCTCCATTTCCTCAGAACCATAAGATACTTTTACACTAAGCTACACCCCAGTCCTTCGTTTTTTATTTTGAGACAGGGTCTCAATTAGTTGCTGAGGTTTGAAGTGACTTCAAAATTTGCAATCCTCCTGCTCCAGACTCCTGAGTAGCTGGCTTTTATGTGTGCATAGCATTCAGCTAAAAAAGGGAAACAATTTAGTGAAAAAGAACTGATGAAGCAGATTCTGTGGTGAAACCTCATTGTGCTGAGTTTTGCTGTCATTTTCACTAAGAAAAACCTTGGATGGCTGGGAGTATGCTGGAGGGTTGGAACATGTACACAAAGAAGCCTGGGTTCAAAAACCAGGACCCCCAAAAAGCAAAAACCAAAATAAAAACTTTGGCAACAGCTTCAAGAACCAAGTGTCCTTCAGAACATGGAAGTATTTTATGTCCTGATTTGGTAGCACAGCATCAAGAGCAACCCTGCCTTGCCGGGGAGCACACCTGTAATCTAGCTGCTCAGGAGGCTGAGACAGGATTGCCAGTCTCAGCAAAACAAGGAGGTAAAGCAACTCAGTGAGACCATGTTTCTAAATAAAATACAAAAAAGGGCTGGGGATGTGGCTCAGTGGTTGAGTGCCCCTGAGTTCAATCCCCAGTATCCCCCGCCCAAAAAAGCAACCTTGCCTTAAATAACTATCATCTCAATTCCCTGACAAAGCTACTCCAATTAAATTTTTAAAAAATATTTTTAGTTGTAGATGGACACCATACCTTTATTTATACATGATGCACAGGATCAAACCCAGTGCCTCACACCAGCTAGAAAGCGCTCCACCACTGAGTTACAACCCCAGCCCTACTCCAATTAAATTTTGATGACCTGTTAAGTTATAAACTACACATCAGCAAGCAAACACTAAAAGTATAATGCTGACAATAAATTCACTTTAGAATTAAGAAAAGTAACATAAAGCTTAGTGATTAAGAAGACTCAGGCAAACATAAGCTTTGGCTCTGCTGGATCCTGGCTATATGGCATTAGGTGAAATTTTAACCTCTCCAGGCCTGTTTCCCTCATCTACTGTATTATAACTTTACCTTCAAGTTGTGAAAACTAAATCGTGTGTAGAAAGCCCAGGACAATGTTTAGTATATTACCATCCCGCAATTAAGTTACTATCTGAGCTTTGCAGAAAGCCATATAAAGCAGTTAAGCTAAAATTATCTTGGTTATAGGTACTACACACTTAGCTACTCAATTTCGGTCTTCTCCAAGACCTATCCTTTGCCATTAGTGATTCAAATCGTCTATCTACGTTTTGGCTTGCCCTTATCATCTTCTCTTGCTATACCTCTTAGATCTAGCCCAAACTTCATACCACATAGCAACAAGATTCTAAGGTCTCCATCTCTGTCCTGGATTTACTCAGAACTTGCGTATCTAACACTCTGCTTGCCTTCTACCCCCTTCACATTTTAAGGACATTCAGAACTTTTCACATTTTCTATATCATTAAAAAATGAGGCTGTGGTATAGCTCAGTGGCAGAGCACTTGCCTAACATTCACAAAGGCCCTTGGTTAAATCCCAGTACTGCAAAAAATAAAAATAAAAATAATTTTGAGTTCAGATTCTCTCTCTAAATGCCACTAAATCTTCAGAATTCATGACTTGTTGGTTAACTGTTTCACATGTATTAAGTTTATAATGCTTACAACTTGTAATGTCATGACAATTTGTTATTGTCACCATACTTCTATACCAAACTAATACTTTGCATTATTTTATTTATAAAATTTGCAGCCATTTAAAATTTCTGCTAATTTACTTGACTTCCCCAAACTTTTACCTCTACTTCTTCCCCTCTAGTTTCAGCTCAGATTTTGCTTTGTTTTCCCCACCTTACAAAAGAGGTTTTAAAAATATGGAACTCTTCACAAATTTGTGTATCCTCCTTGCACAGGGGCCATGATAATCTTCTCTGTATCATTCCAATTTTAGCATATGTGCTGCCAAAAGCAAGCATCCCCTTTACAAAAAATGTTAGACCTTTCAAGCAACCAGTTCTTAAGCTTGTTTGTCAATGAGACAAAACATCTGCTTTAAATAAGTGAAGCCTATGGTTATCCATTCAGAATACCACTAACTAGTGCACAAAAACATTTCACTCCAACAGAGTGGGAGAAGGTAGATGAGAAAGATCTTCAAGTGGCATCAGACAATAAATGACTTAAAAGTGATTAGGACTTTACTCCCTCTACTTTTGGTACTAAAGAATTTGAAGGATAATGGTTTACTAAAGAAAGGTCCAATGTGAGGAAAAGCAGACAGAAAAAGTACTAGTAAAAACTGAACAATCTTCTCTATTTCCTTACCAATATCTCACCTTCAACTGATATCATCTTAGTATTTTCATCCTTCAGCTTTCCAGGATACCTGTGTTCTCATACAACTACATCTAGATGCTCCAAAATTTAAAGCCAGCCCTGCCTCTGGAAGAGCGCCAAATTAAACTTAGTTTGTACTCCCAATATACATGCGAGAAGAATCTCTGGCTTTTTTCCCCACTTTTTTTTTTTAATTTTTGTTTGTTCTTTTTAGATATACATGACAGTAGAATGTATTTTGACAGATTATATACACATGAAGTCTAACTCCCCATTCTTGTGGTTGTACAAGATGTGGAGTTACACTGGCAGGGTATTCATATAAGAACATAGGAAAGTTATGTCAGATTCTTTGTACTATCTTTCCTATTCCCATGCCCCCTCCCCTTCCCTTCATTGCCCTTTGTCTAATCAAATGAATGTCTATTCTCTACCAGGCCCTTATTGTGTATTAGTATCTGACTGACTATCAGAGAGAACATTTAAACTTTGGTTTGTTGGGATTGGTTTATTTCACATAGCATGATAATCTCCAGATCCATCCATTTACTGGCAAATGTCATCATTTCATTCTTTATGGCTGAGTAGTATTCCATTGTGTATATATACCACATTTTCTTTATCCATTCATCTGTTGAACGGCACCTGGGTTGATTCCATAGCTTAGCTATTGTGAACTGAGCTACTATAAATATTGATGTGGCTATGTCACTGTAGTGTGCTGATTTTAACTTCTTTGGGTATATGTTAAGGAGTGGGATAATGGGGTGAGATGGTGGTCCCATTCCAAATTTTCTGAGGAATGTCCATACTGCTTTCCAGAGTGATTACACCAATGCAGTCCCATCAGCAATGTATGAGTGTAATTTTCCCCAACTTATTATCTCTCCCAGAGATCCCTGGCTTTGTTATTAACAAACATTTATATACTGCTTACTGTATGCCAGATACGGTCCCAAGATTTTACAAACATTAACTCATTTAATCCTCATAGTACTCTTAACAGTTCTATGGATGCCACTAAGGCACAAGGCTAAGACAAACAGAAGCTCTTCAGGTTTTATGGATGAGACTTAGTTCTTAGGTCAAGTAACTTAACTGAGGGCACACAGCTAACAAGTGACAGGACTTGCGTTTTAACCCCATCAGCCTGACTGCAAAGCCCACGTTCATAATTACGAATGCTAGGGCTGGAGATATAGCTCAGTTGGTAGAGTGCCTGCCTCCCATGCACAAGGCCCTGGGTTCAATCCCCACCACGGCAAAAATAAAAATAAATATAAATATATATAATATTGTATATAAAAATATATACATAATTGCAAATGCTGCCTCTCCCTTCTTTCAATATTAAGTCTGTAGCTTACAGAATGCTCATAAAACAATTTAGAGAAAAGTTCTCTTTTATTTATAGGACAAATCTAAACTATTTTTATAGAAGGTAAAATGAGAAAGACAGAAAGATTTAAAGGACGGGGCCAGAACTGGGTGTGGTGGCACACTCCTATAATCCAAGCTATAAGGAGACTGAGACAGAGGATCACAAATTTGAGGGTAGCCTGAGCAATTTAGAACTTGCCTAGCATAGCATGTGTGAGAACAGTACCATATAAATTAAAAGGTGGGTAGGTATTAGGAAGGAAGGAAGGAAGGAAGGAAGGAAGGAAGGGAGGGAGGGAGGGAGGGAGGGAAGAAAAGGGGATGGAGAGTCATAAGGAGCCAATCTATTATTACAGTCTATTATTTCACTTTACTAGTCCTTCTAAAACTCCCAAGTTATTAATCATTTGTGAAGTCACTGTTCTTCCAAGTCTCTTAAAGGAAAGATGCTCTCTCCCGCCAAAGACCTTACTGCTGGTACACCATTATTTTTCCATACACAGAACTTATAAACCATCTCTTAAATTTTGATAATACACCAACTACACAGACAACCCATATGACTTACTACACACAGTAAATAACGAGGAGCAGTAGTAAGTCTTAAACCTTACTACTTTATATTATAGACAGGAAACAAAGACTCAGAGATGAAATCATTAGCCTATTGAGGAAAAAAAAAGAAAAATTACTATTTTTTAAAATTTTTTTTAGTTGTAGGTGGTCATAACACCTTTATTTATTTATTTTTTATGTGGTACTGAGGATCACATCCAGTGCCTCACACATGCAAGTCAAGTGCTCTACCACAGAGCCACAACCCCAGCCCCAGAAAAATTACTATTAACAAACAGAGTTGTCTTTCCCTAATCCAAGGTTCTGTCTACCATTTATACTATCAAAAGGTTGCTACAGAGCCAGGTGCAGTGGCACACTCCTGTAATTCCAGCAACCTGGGAGGCTGAAGCAAGAGGACCACAAGTTCAAGATCAGAGTAGGCAATTTAGTGAGATCCTTCTCTCAGAAAAGTTTTTTTAAAGGACTGGGGAAGTAGCTCAGTTGTAGAAGGCCCCTGAGTTCAATCCCCGTAACCACCACCACCAAAAAAACCCCCCAAAAAACAAAAAAAAATTAAGTCACAGAATAGGGGGAAAAAAATTATGATTATATCCTCTGAGGTTGGTTTTTAAAACTCATGATTCAGTCACTGGACCCTTAATCTCTTTATCCCACAACTTTCACCACAAACCTGCTGTCTCTTTCTACTCTTAGTGTTACAGGATGATGATGAAAGACAAATCTGACAAATCCAGGCCTTTTTCCAACTCACTCATTTATATCAACTTCCCTCCAGTTATCTTAGTCATCTTACTTTACAAACCTAGAATAAGGAATTATTTTTCCAAATGAGAGGGGTCTTATGTAATTTTAAAAACAAAACCTATTCATAAAAATTTAAAATTAGCTTCATTCGTAATTAAACAGAATTATAATGACAATATTTTGGTCACACTGACACAAAATCTGACTAAAACACCCACTTTCCCAACAATAAGTTCTTTCTTAATGCTAAATAGTAACAAGAATTAGAATTTTAACCTAAATTGTTAAGTATAATAAAACAAGTGTTTTTGTAAGTATTAATTTCTTTTCAACATTTCCAAATATTTTTATTTTCCATTAATTTGCTAGAAAAATGTATTTACTATTCCAATGGATTCCCTTAGTGACTTTTTTTGGTACCATCATTTCATATATTACCTTTTCATTTTGTGTTGGTCTTTCCTGCTGGATTATAAACTTAGTTAACAGGTACCAGTGTCTATCTTATTTGACGCCTCCTCCTAAAATATATAACCATGAATAAAATGATCTTAAGCCTGTCATTAAGTTTTCCATCTTATATAATACTTTAAAAGCTTATATCTTGCCCTTAATTTCACAATCATTGCTTTCTATACCCTCTACATAATTTGATTAGAGATAAGCAAGTTTAAAGTTTTAAATCATCTCTGATTTGCCTTCATTCCACCATTCATAATCTAGCCAGTCCTCAAATTGTTTCATTCAAAATACACCTTATATAACAAGTCTTTTCTCCACTACCCATGCCATCATCTCATGCTGAGATTACCATCGGCCTCCAAAGCCTGATACTTCTGTTTCATCCTGCATTCTCTCACCATTCTGATTGTCCTAATAGTGTATAATGTATAACCTTATTTAAACTTCTACTAAACAAAGTCCAAATTACTTTGCCAGTTATTCACAGCACTCTCTTGGTCTGCATATTCAACCTGACTTCTCATTACTCTCAGAGTATACTATTTTATCTCCCCATTGAAAACTCAGAGCACACTTACAATCCCAGCAATGTAGGAGGATCACAAGTTCAAAACCAGCTGCAGCAACTTAGTGAGGCCCTAAGTAATTTAGCAAGACCACCTCAAAATAAAAAATAAAAGTGGTGGGGGAGGTGGTTCAGTAGTTAATTGCCCCGGGGGTCAATCCCTTTAACCCCTAGGGAGGGAGGAAGGGAGGAAGGAAGGGAGGAAGGGAGGGAGGGAGGAAGGAAGGAAGGAAGGAAGGAAGGAAGGAATGAATGAATGAATGAATGAATGAATCCTCCTTTACTTGTATCGATCCACTACCTGGAAAATCCTCCTTAATTCTTTTCACCCAATCAAACCTTAAGATTCTGATCATAATCTACTACCATTTTTAGCTTTCTTCAAAATATTCTACTTCTAATCAATCCCTATGGTGTAATTAAAGCAACTAGGCCAGGAACTGGACACTGGCAGCAACAACAGAATCAATGACTGACTCAGGGACAGCAGTAGGGGGAGTCCAGCACAATGGCAGTAGCCCAATATTTCATCAGTAGCAGCACTGAGAATAGTTGCTGTTTTTTTTCCTCCTTCCCAATACAGTCTCGCCATGGCTCAGGCAGTCTTGAACTCACAAGCTCAAGTGATCCTCTTGCTTCAACCTCCTAAGTGGCTGGGACAATAAGCATGTACCACCTTGCCTGGCTGAAGAGTTCCTGCTTAAGCAGAAGAGGTACCTCTAGCAGTTTGGTAACAAGTAGAGCCTCAGACCCGGAGAAGGTAGTAATTTCTTCATCTCTAGATAATAACCTATTCTCCCAGTTATTCCACCAGTGCCTCCCATCACTTTTGAAGCAATTCCTTTATTAAATACATTTCTCCTTTTAAAATAAACAACCCAGAAATTAGTCCTAAACTGGAAGCCCAGAATAACAATGAGCAAGATTTGAATACTCATCCCTGGAGGTCTGGTTTTAACCTGGACTAGCCTCTGACATCAAAACTAGTCACTGCTAGTTGTTGTGCATCAAAGCTAGTGCACTGATTCCAATGATCACATCATCCTCATTGTACCCTATAAAACCAAAATCCCCTCTGTAACTGATAGCCATTTTCCCCATCTAGAAAATCAGCCCCAACAGCACCCGAGCCCACAAAGGAATAAAGGCTTCTCTGGAAAAATAAAAAATACAATAAAAAAAAATAAACAACCCAACTGGGCATGGTGGCACACACCTGTAATCTCAGCAACTTGGGAGGCTGAGGCAGGAGGATCAAAAGTTTGAGGCCAGACTTGGTAACTTAGTGAGGCCCTCAGAAACTTGGCAACTAAAAAATAAAAAGGGCTGAGGATGTGACTCAGTGGTTAAGTGCCTCTGGGTTCATCCCTGGTACCAAAAAAATAAAATAAAGCTGGGCACGGTAGCGCACGCCTGTAATCCAAGCGACTTGGGAGGCTGAGTCAGGAGGATCACAAGTTCAAAGCCAGCCTCAGCAACTTAGCGAGGCCCTAAGCAACTCAGTGAGACCCTGTTTCT